>JAVTVJ010006590.1:0-14772 GCA_034509425.1 Eopsaltria australis
GGAGATTTTGGTGGGGATTTGAGGAGGAGGAAGGTGAGGAAGGGCCTGATAGGGATTTGGAGGGAATTCTGAGGAGGAGGAGGAGGGTGAGGAAGGGCCAGAGGGAGATTTGGGGGGGATCCTGAGGGGATTTGAGGAAGGAGGAAGTGAGGAAGGGCCTGAGAGGATTTGGGGAAGAGGGAGGATGAGTGAAGGGCTGAGGGGGGATTTGGGGGGAATTCTGAGGAGGAGGAAAGATTGAGGGGATTTGAAGGAGGAAGGAGGAAGTGAGGAAGGGCTGAGGGATTTGGGGAGGAGAGGAGGGTGAGGAAGGGCTAGAGGAGATTGTCGGGGAGCCGGAGCTCTGAGGAGAGGAGGAAGAAGAAGAGAGAGAGGCCGAGTGTGGGGAGGGAGCTTGGGGCTCTGAGGAAGAAGGACCAGAGGGGCTTTTGAGGGGGACTTGGGGGGGGTTTTGAGGAAGATGAGGAGGAAATAGGAAAGAGGGGGGTGGCCCCGTGTGGGGAGGGAATCCTGGGATCCTGAGGAGGCGGAGGAGGAGGAGGAGGAAGGACCAGAAGGGAGACGTGGGAGGAAGAGGAAGAAGAAGAGAGGAGCCCTTGTGGGGAGGGGGCTCAGGGGTCCTGAGGAAGAGGAAGGACCAGAGAGAGATTTTGGGAAGGGGTTCAGAGGTGCTCAGGAGGAGGAGGAGGAGGAAGGGCCAGAGGAAGATCTGGGTGGTGGGGGGGTTCTCGTGTCCTGAGGAGGAGGAGGAGGAAGAAGAGGGGATGAAGGCAGTGCAGGCCTTGGGGGGGGGAGGGGTGTAAGGGGAATTTTGGGGGGTTTTGGGGGGCTGGGGGATAATCCCAGGGGAGGATTTAGATCCTTTTTGGGGGGTTCTTGAGGTGCTGGGGGGGTTTAACCCCACTTTTGGGGGGCTTTAGGTGGTGGGGGGCTTCAGTAGCTGAGTCCTCCTTAAGGGGGTTCAGCTCCTTTTTTGGGATTTATCTTTTGGGAAGGCTAAAGCTTCTTTTTTGGGGGGGTCTTAAAGTTCTGGAGGGGGTTTAGACCCTTTTTGGGGGGGTTCAACCCCTCTTTTTGGGGATTTAAATCCTTTTTTGGTGGGTTTTAGGTACTGGAGGAGGTTTAGACCCTTTTTGGGGGGGTTCAACCCCTCTTTTAGGGGAATTAAATCCTTTTTTGGGGGGTTCAACCCCACTTTTTGGGGATTTAAATCCTTTTTTTGAGGGGGTTTTAGGTACTGGAAGAGGTTTACTCCCTTTTGGGGGGGTTCAGCCCCTCTTTTTTGGGGATTTAAATCCTTTTTTGGTGGGTTTTAGGTACTGGAGGAGGTTTAGACCCTTTTTGGGGGGGTTCAACCCCACTTTTAGGGGATTTAAATCCTTTTTTGCTGGGTTTTAGGTACTGGAGGGAGTTCAGCTCCTTTTGGGCACCTTTTACCTCCAGAAGGGGGGGGTCTAGATGGGTTTTTGGGTGGATTTAGCTCTTTTTTGGGGGTTTTAATCCCTCTTTTTGGGGGTTTAAAGGGATATCTAGGTGCTGGGGGGGGCTTTAACCCCTTTTTGGGGGGGTTTAGCTCCTTTTGGGGTGTTTTACCTCCTTTTTTTGGGGGGTGGTCCTTAATGAGCTCTTTATTCCCTTTTCAAAATATTAATTTCCTTAAAATTCTATTAATTTCTTTAAAATCCCATTTTTTTTTCCCCTTAAAATCCCTCCCAAAATTGGGATCAGGAAATTTGGGGGTCCCTGGGTGGGATTTTGGGGTGTCCCTCCCCCTTTTCCCCACAGCGACAGATTGACCTAAAATGCTCAAAATGTCCCAAAATCTCCAAATCTGCCCCCAAATTTCCCTTTTTTCCTTCTTTTCTTCCCCCTCTCCACCAGAAATCGGAGCTTTTTTCGATATTCCCGCTTTTTTTTTTGTAGTTGAAACCAAATAATGTGAAAAAAACAGGAAAAAAAGGTAAAATCTGGGAATTTTGGGGATTTTTTTAAGGAAAAAAAGGTAAAATCGGGGAATTTTTGGGGATTTTTTAAGGAAAAAAGGTAAAATCAGGGATTTTTGGGGAATTTTTAAGGGAAAAAGGTAAAATCAGGGAATTTTTGGGGATTTTTTAAGGAAGAAAAGGTAAAATCAGGGAATTTTGGGGATTTTTTAAGGAAAAAAAGGTAAAATAAGGGAATTTTTGGGGATATTTTTAAGGAAAAAAAGGTAAAATCAGGGAATTTTTGGGGATTTTTTAAGGAAAAAAAGTAAAATCAGGGAATTTTTGGGGATTTTTTAAGGAAAAAAAGGTAAAATAAGGGAATTTTTTGGGATTTTTTAAGGAAAAAAAGGTAAAATCAGGGAATTTTTGGGGAATTTTTTAGGGGGAAAAGGTAAATCCAGGGAATTGAGGGAAATTTTAAGGGAAAAAAAGTAAATTCGGGGAGTTTTGGGGGATATTTCCAGGAAAAAATGGTAAATTAGGGGAGTTTGGAGGGTATTCCTTAAAAATGAAGGGTAAATCCAGGGATTTTTTAGGGTATTTTTAGGGAAAAAAGGTAAATTAAGGGAATTTTTGGGGTGTTTTTAGGGATAAAAAAGGTAATTAGGAATATTCCTTTAAAAAAAAGGATAAATCCAGGGATTTTGGGGGTTTTTTTCTGGGAAAAAAAGGCAAATCCAGGGAATTTGGGGAGCTGGGGTTCATTTCTGGGTGGGAAATGAGTGGAAAATGTGGAATTTTGTGATTTTTTTGGTGCCTTTTTCCCCCTTTCTCTCGCTCCCCCCACGATTCCCGAGTGTGAAATCCGTGGAAAATCCGTGGAAAATCCATGGAAAATCCATGGAAAAAAAATCCCCAAGTGCCCCCAAAGCAGAACCCCCCCCTCCCCAAAAAAAAAAAAAGTCACAAAAGCACACAATTCCCAAAAAAAAAAATCCCAAAAAAAAAAAAAAGGGACATTTCCAGGTGAAACAAGCCCGGAATCCCAACCTGGAGAGCGGGATTTTCCACAGGAAAACTCCAAAAAAATGTGGAAAAGGCTGGAAAAAAAAGTGTGAAAATCATAAAAAAAAAAGGTGGTAAAAAGCACCTCACACTCCCCTGCCCCCCCCCAGGTGTGTCCAGGTGGGAAGAACCACACAATCCCAGGAATTCCCATGGAAAAATTGGAATTTGGGGTGGTTTTTTTTTTCCCCCTCTCCCCACACAGTTTTCCCTCTGTTTTCTTTCCCTGTTGGGTTTGGGTTCTTTATTCCTGTTTATTCCCATTAAAAAAAAAAGCAGGAAAAGGTAAAATCCAGGAATTTGAGCAATTAGGGAGGGTTCATTAAGGGTTAATTAATTCCAGAGGGTTTTTTTCCACATAAATCATCTCGGGAGTGGCTCTGATCCCTTTTTTTTTCCTGCTGGTTTTCCCTCTTTTGTGCCTCAAAAATGCCCGAAAATTGGGTTTTCCTTCCTTTTTTTTTTAATGGGAATTTAATGGGAATTTAATGGAAAAAAGAAAGGAAAAAAGAAACCAAAATTCCCCTCAAAAAAAAAGTGGGATTTTCCCTCTTTTTTTTAATGGGAATTCCATCGTCAGAGGAAAATTTCCTCAAAAAAATGGGATTTTCCCTTGCAAAATTCCTCAAAAAAAATGGGATTTCCCCCCCATTTTTAATGGGAATTTAATGGGAATTTAATGGAAAAAATCAAGCAAAATTCCCTCAAAAAATGGGATTTTCCTTTGCAAAATTCCTCAAAAAAAAAAAAAAAAAGGGATTTCCCTCTCATTTTTAATGGGAATTTAATGGGAATTTAATGGAAAAAAAGAAAGGAAAAAAGAAACCAAAATTCCCCTCAAAAAATGGGATTTTCCCCCTTTTTTTTTAAATGGGAATTCCATCGTCAGAGCAAAATTCCCCTCAAAAAATGGGATTTTCCTTTGCAAAATTCCTCAAAAAAAATTGGATTTCCCCCCCATTTTTAATGGGAATTTAATGGGAATTCAATGGAAAAAATCAAGCAAAATTCCCTCAAAAAATGGGATTTTCCCCCTTTTTTTTTTTAATGGGAATTTCAATATCAAGACAAAATTCCATCAAAAAATGGGATTTTCCTTTGCAAAATTCCTCAAAAAAAATTGGGATTTCCCCCCCCATTTTTAATGGGAATTTAATGGGAATTTAATGGAAAAAAGAAAGGAAAAAATCAAGCAAAATTCCTCTCAAAAAAATGGGATTTTCCCCCTTTTTTTAATGGGAATTTCGCTATCAGGACAAAATTCCCTCAAAAAATGGGATTTTCCTTTGCAAAATTCCTCAAAAAAATTGGGATTTGCCCCCCATTTTTAATGGGAATTTAATGAAAATTTAATGGAAAAAAGAAAGGAAAAAAATCAAGCAAAATTCCCCTCAAAAAATGGGATTTTCCCTTGCAAAATTCCTCAAAAAATATGGGATTCCCCCCCATTTTTAATGGGAATTTAATGGGAATTTAATGGAAAAAAGAAAGGAAAAAATCAAGCAAAATTCCCCTCAAAAATCCGGGATTTTCCCCCCCTTTTAATGGGAATTTCACCATCAGAGCAAAATCCAAAAAAAACCCAGGAATTTCCTCCCTTTTTATTCATGGGAATTTCACCATCAGAGCAAAATTGGCCCAAAAATGCCCAAAAATTGGATTTTTCCCCCTTTTTTTTTAATGGGAATTTCATCATCAGAGCAAAATTTCCTCCCAAAAAATGGGATTTTCCCCCTTTTTTAATGGGAATTTCATCATCAGAGGAAAATCCAGCCCCTAAAAAGGGAATTCCCATTTTTTAGTGGGAATTTCATCATCAGAACCTGGGAATTCACAGGGTTGTCCCAAATATTTGGGATTTGGTTGATTCCACCCCGGAATTCCAGCTGGAATTTGTTGGGTTAATGAATTTCTTTGGATGATTTTCCTGAATTTTCCCTTTCTGCCTCAAATTTCCCTCCGGATTTTGGGAAAATCCCAAAGTTTTGGGGTTTTTGGGGTACTGGGGGGGTCCTGATCCTGCTCCAGAGGGGTTGGAAGTGGCAGAAAAAAGAGGGAAAAATCAGGGAAAATAGGGGGGAAAAAGAGGGAAAATTGAGGGGAAAATGAGGGAAAAATGAGGGAAAATGGGAAAAAAAGAAGGGAAAAATGAGGGAAAACGGAAAAAAGGGGGAAAATGAAGGGAAAATAGGGAAAAGGAGGGAAACAGGGAAAAAAGAGGGAAAAATGAGGGGAAAATGGGGAAAAATGAGGAAAAAATTAGGGAAAACAGGGAAAAATGAGGAAAAACAGGGAAAAAGTGGGAAAATGGGTGAAAAAAGTGGGGAAAAAAGTGGGAAAAATGAGGGAAAATAGGGGGGGAAATGAGGGAAAACAGGGGGAAAATGGGAAAAAAGGGGAAAATTGAAGGGAAAATAGGGGGGAAAAATGGGAAAATGAGGGAAAAAAGGGGGAAAATGAGAGGAAAATAGGGGGGAAAATGAGAGGAAAAGTGAGGAAAAAATGAGGGAAAAGAGGGAAAAAAATGAGGGAAAATAGGGAGGAAAGAAGTGGGAAAAATGAGGGAAAATTGGGGGGAAAAATGAGGGAAAACAGGGAAAAAAGAGGGGAAAATGAGGGAAAATATGGAAAAAAGAGGGGAAAATACGGGGGGAAATGAGGGAAAATAGGGGAAAAAAAAAGGGAAAATAGAGGGGAAAAATGAGGGAAAAAAGTGGGAAAAATGAGGGAAAATGGGGGAAATGAGGGAAAACGGGGAAAATGGGAAAAAGGGGAAAATTGAAGGGAAAATGGGGAAAAATGAGGGAAAATAGGGGGGAAAAATGAGAGAAAAATGAGGGAAAACAGGGAAAATGAGGGGAAAATAGGGGAAAAAAGTGGGAAAAATGAGGGAAAATTGGGGGGAAAAATGAGAAAAAATGAGGGAAAACAGGGAAAAAAGAGGGGAAAATGAGGGAAAATATGGAAAAAAGAGGGGAAAATACAGGGGGAAATGAGGGAAAATAGGGGAAAAAAAGAGGGAAAAATGAGGGGAAACAGGGAAAAAAAAAGGGAAAATAGAGGGGAAAAATGAGGGAAAAATGAGGGAAAAATTAGGGAAAAATTAGGGAAAAATTAGGGAAAATAGGGGGGAAAAGGAGGGAAAAATGAAAATGGGAAAAAAAGAGGGAAAAATGAGGGGAAAATGGGGGGAAAATGAGGGAAAATGGAAAAAAGGGGGAAAATGAAGGGAAAATAGGGAAAAGGAGGGAAAAATGAGGGAAAACAGGGAAAAAATGAGGGAAAAATGAGGGGAAAATGGGGAAAAAAGAGGGAAAGATGAGGAAGAACAGGGAAAAAATGAGGGAAAATAGGGGGGGAAATGAGGGAAAATTGAGGGAAAACAGAAAAAAAAGGGAAAATAGAAGGAAAAAGGGAAAAATGAGGGAAAACGGGGAAAAAAAAGAGGGAAAATAGGGGGGAATAGTGGGAAAAAATGAGGGGAAAAAGAGGGAAAAATGAGTAAAAAATGAGGGGAAAAAGGGAAAATGGGGGGGGAAAAGTGGGAAAAATGAGGGGAAAATGGGAAAAGAGGAAAAGGGAAAAAAGGACCAAAAAGAGGGAAAACAGGGGAGAAAAAAAGGATTTATTTTAAAAAAAAAGGGAGAAGAAAAAGGCAAAAAATAGGGAAAAAAAGAAGGAAAACAGGGAAATTTTGGGGGGATTTGGTCCCTTGTTGAGGGCTGGAAAAGCAGGAATTGAGGGCACCAGGATTTTCAGGAATTCTTGCCCAATTCCATGGATTTTTCTGAGCAGAAAATCCAATTTTCAGAATGGGATTCCCGTTTTTTTAGGGCTTTTCCTTGGGATTTGCAGCCCCCGGCCTGGATTTCATCAGATCCAAAGATTTTTTTTTTTCCATTCATCCATAAAAAAATTGGGATTCCTGGAATTCCGGAGCCATTTGGGGTCAGCCCCGCTGGGAATTTCCTTTTTCCAAGGATTTGATTTTTGTCCTTTCCATTTTTCCTGGAATTTTTTGGTTTTTTTTTTGTCCTTTCCTGGGATATTCCGAGATTTTAGGGAGGGAATTTTCTGGGATATTTAGGAATTCTGGGGGGAATTTTCTGGGAAAATCAGGGAGGTTTTTTTTCCCCCCAAAGCCAGAAAATTCCCGTTATTTTTGCAGGGAGGATGAGGAGCTGCAGGAGGATTTTTGGGAATTTTTTGGGAACAATCCCCATTCTTTTCCAGGGAGGATGGGGAGCTGCAGGAGGATTTTTGGGAATTTTTTGGGAACAATTCCCATTCTTTTTTCCAGGGAGGAAGGCGAGCTGCGGGAGGATTTTTGGGAATTTTTTGGGAATTTTTTGGGAACAATCCCCATTCTTTTCCAGGGAGGATGGGGAGCTGCAGGAGGATTTTTGGGAATTTTTTTGGAATTTTCTGGGAATTTTTTGGGAACAATTCCCATTCTTTTCCAGGGAGGAAGGCGAGCTGCGGGAGGATTTTTGGGAATTTTTTGGGAATGTTTTGGGAACAATCCCCATTGTTTTTTCCAGGGAGGATGAGGAGCTGGAGGAGGATTTCAGGGAAGTTTTCGGGAATTTTTTGGGAACAATTCCCATTTTTTTCCAGGGAGGATGGGGAGCTGCAGGAGGATTTTTGGGAATTTTTTTGGAATTTTCTGGGAATTTTTTGGGAACAATTCCCATTCTTTTCCAGGGAACAATTCCTGTACTTTTCCAGGGAGGATGAGGAGCTGCAGGAGGAATTTTGGGAATTTTTTGGGAACAATTCCCATTCTTTTTTCCAGGGAGGATGAGGAGCCGGAGGAGGATTTTTGGGAATTTTTTGGGAACAATTCCCATTGTTTTTTCCAGGGAGGATGAGGAGCTGCAGGAGGATTTCAGGGAAGTTTTTGGGAATTTTTTGGGAACAATTCCCATTGTTTTTTCCAGGGAGGATGAGGAGCTGCAGGAGGATTTTTGGGAATTTTTTGGGAACAATTCCCATTGGTTTTTCCAGGGAGGATGAGGAGCTGGAGGAGGATTTTTGGGAATTTTTTGGGAACAATTCCCATTCTTTTCCAGGGAGGATGAGGAGCTAGAGGAGGATTTTTGGGAATTTTTTGGGAATTTTTCGGGAACAATTCCCATTCTTTTCCAGGGAGGATGGGGAGGTGGAGGAGGATTTTTGGGAATTTTTCGGGAACAATTCCCATTGTTTTTTCCAGGGAGGATGGCGAGCTGGAGGAGGATTTTTGGGAATTTTTCGGGAACAATTCCCATTCTTTTTTCCAGGGAGGATGAGGAGCTGCAGGAGGATTTTCGGGAATTTTTCGGGAACAATTCCTGTACTTTTCCAGGGAGGATGGCGAGCTGCAGGAGGATTTTTTGGGAATTTTTCAGGAACAATTCCCATTCTTTTCCAGGGAGGATGAGGAGCTGCAGGAGGATTTTTGGGAATTTTTCGGGAACAATTCCCATTCTTTTCCAGGGAGGATGGGGAGCTGCAGGAGGATTTTTGGGAATTTTTTGGGAACAATTCCCATTCTTTTCCAGGGATGATGAGGAGCTGGAGGAGGATTTTTGGGAATTTTTCGGGAACAATTCCCATTCTTTTTTCCAGGGAGGATGAGGAGCTCCAGGAGGATTTTTGGGAATTTTTCGGGAACAATTCCCATTCTTTTTTCCAGGGAGGATGGCGAGCTGGAGGAGAGCGAGCTGGGGACAGATTTTGGGAATTTCCTGGGAATTTTTTGGGAACAATTCCCATTCTTTTTTCCAGGGAGGATGGGGAGCTGGTGGATGATTTTTGGGAATTTTTTTGGAATTTTCTGGGAATTTTTTGGGAACAATTCCCACTCTTTTCCAGGGAGCAATTCCTGTACTTTTCCAGGGAGGATGGCGAGCTGGAGGAGGATTTTTGGGAATTTTTTGGGAACAATTCCCATTCTTTTTTCCAGGGATGATGAGGAGCTGCAGGAGGATTTTTGGGAATTTTTCGGGAACAATTCCCATTCTTTTCCAGGGAGGATGAGGAGCTGCAGGAGGATTTTTGGGAATTTTTCGGGAACAATTCCCATTCTTTTCCAGGGAGGATGGGGAGCTGCAGGAGGATTTTTGGGAATTTTTTGGGAACAATTCCCATTCTTTTCCAGGGATGATGAGGAGCTGGAGGAGGATTTTTGGGAATTTTTCGGGAACAATTCCCATTCTTTTTTCCAGGGAGGATGAGGAGCTCCAGGAGGATTTTTGGGAATTTTTCGGGAACAATTCCCATTCTTTTTTCCAGGGAGGATGGCGAGCTGGAGGAGAGCGAGCTGGGGACAGATTTTGGGAATTTCCTGGGAATTTTTTGGGAACAATTCCCATTCTTTTTTCCAGGGAGGATGGGGAGCTGGTGGATGATTTTTGGGAATTTTTTTGGAATTTTCTGGGAATTTTTTGGGAACAATTCCCACTCTTTTCCAGGGAACAATTCCTGTACTTTTCCAGGGAGGATGAGGAACTGCAGGAGGATTTTTGGGAATTTTTCAGGAACAATTCCCATTCTTTTTCCAGGGAGGATGGCGAGCTGGAGGAGGGCGAGCTGGAGGACGACGGGGGCGACGAGGCCCCGGAGCATTCCCGCTCCCATTCCCAATCCCGATCCCAATCCCAATCCCGGCGGGAGCGGCACCACGGCAGCGGCTCCGACGAGGACAAACCCCACCGGCGGCTGAAGCGCAAGCGCCGCAAGGACAAGGACAAGAGGAGATCCAAGAAAAAGAGGAAATCCAAGCACAAGGTGGGAATTCCCGGGATTTTCAGGAAATTCCAGGTTTTTTCCCGTTTTTTTCCCAGTTTTCCCGCTCAAAAAATTCCTTAAAACGGCCCCAAAATCCCTTTTTTTGTATTTTAAATCCAAGATTTCCTTAAGAATTCCCTTCAAATTCCAGGGAAAATTTGGTTTCTGAATTTCCCCCTGGAATTGGGGATTTTGGGGAAAATTCCAGGGTTTTTTCCCAGTTTTTTTCCAGTTTTCCCACTCAAAAAATTCCCTAAAATGCCCCCAAAATTCCTTTTTTTTTTGTTTTTTCAACTCTGAATTTCCATTAAAATTCCCTTAAAATTCCAGGAAAAAATTTGGTTTTTTAATTCCCCCTGGAATTGGGGATTTTGGGGAAAATTCCAGGGTTTTTCCCGTTTTTTTCCAGTTTTCCCACTCAAAAAATTCCTTAAAATGGCGCCAAAATCCCTTTTTTTGTATTACAAAATCAAGATTTCCTTAAGAATTCCCTTCAAATTCCAGGGAAAATTTGGTTTCTGAATTCCCCCCTGGAATTGGGGATTTTGGGGAAAATTCTAGGTTTTTTCCCATTTTTTTCCCAGTTTTCCCGCTCAAAAAATTCCTTAAAACGGCTCCAAAATCCCTTTTTTTGTATTTTAAATCCCAGATTTCCTTAAGAATTCCCTTAAAATTCCAGGAAAAATCAGTTTTTTAATTCCCCCTGGAATTGGGGATTTTGGGGAAAATTCCAGGTTTTTTCCCATTTTTTTCCCAGTTTTCCCGCTCAAAAAATTCCTTAAAACGGCCCCAAAATCCCTTTTTTTGTATTACAAAATCAAGATTTCCTTAAGAATTCCCTTCAAATTCCAGGGAAAATTTGGTTTCTGAATTTCCCCCTGGAATTGGGGATTTTGGGGGAAATTCCAGGGTTTTTCCCAGTTTTCTTCGAGTTTTCCCACTCAAAAAATTCCTTAAAATGCTCTCAAAATCCCTTTTTTTTTTTGTTTTTTTCAACTCTGAATTTCCATTAAAATTCCCTTAAAATTCCAGGAAAAAATTTGGTTTTTTAATTCCCCCTGGAATTGGGGATTTTGGGGGAAATTCCAGGGGTTTTCCCAGTTTTCTTCGAGTTTTCCCACTCAAAAAATTCCTTAAAATGCTCTCAAAATCCCTTTTTTTTTTGTTTTTTTCAACTCTGAATTTCCATTAAAATTCCCTTAAAATTCCAGGAAAAAATTTGGTTTTTTAATTCCCCCTGGAATTGGGGATTTTGGGGGAAATTCCAGGGGTTTTCCCAGTTTTCTTCGAGTTTTCCCACTCAAAAAATTCCTTAAAATGCTCTCAAAATCCCTTTTTTTTTTGTTTTTTTCAACTCTGAATTTCCATTAAAATTCCCTTAAAATTCCAGGAAAAAATTTGGTTTTTTAATTCCCCCTGGAATTGGGGATTTTGGGGGAAATTCCAGGGGTTTTCCCAGTTTTCTTCGAGTTTTCCCACTCAAAAAATTCCTTAAAATGCTCTCAAAATCCCTTTTTTTTTTGTTTTTTTCAACTCTGAATTTCCATTAAAATTCCCTTAAAATTCCAGGAAAAAATTTGGTTTTTTAATTCCCCCTGGAATTGGGGATTTTGGGGGAAATTCCAGGGGTTTTCCCAGTTTTTTTCCAGTTTTCCCACTCAAAAAATTCCTTGAAACGGCCCCAAAATTCCACTTTTGTTTCGGTGTTTTAGACCCTGAACTTCCATAAAAATTCTCCCCAAATTCAATGGAAAATCCCATTTTTTAGCATCTCAATCCCAAAATCTCCATAAAAATTCCTCTCAAATTCCGGGAAAAATCCAAATATTTTTTTGTGTTTTAACCCCCAAATTTCCTTAAGAATTCCTTTCAAATTCCAGGAAAAATTCCATTTTTTAGCATCTTAATCCCAAAATCTCCGTTAAAATTCCCTTCAAATTCCAGGGAAAATCCAGTTCTTAATTCCCCCCTGGATTTGGGGATTTTGGGGAAAATTCCAGGGTTTTTTCCCAGTTTTTTTCCAGTTTTCCCACTCAAAAAATTCCTTAAAATGCTCTCAAAATCCCTTTTTTTTTTTGTTTTTTCAACTCTGAATATCCATTAAAATTCCCTTAAAATTCCAGGAAAAAATTTTGTTTTTTAATTCCCCCTGGAATTGGGGATTTTGAGGGAAATTCCAGGGTTTTTTCCCATTTTTTTTCCAGTTTTCCCGCTCAAAAAATTCCTTAAAACGGCCCCAAAATCCCTTTTTTTGTATTATAAATCCCAGATTTCCTTAAGAATTCCCTTCGAATTCCAGGGAAAATTTGGTTTCTGAATTTCCCCCTGGAACTGGGGATTTTGGGGAAAATTCCAGGGTTTTTCCTGGCTTTTTTCCCAGTTTTCCCGCTCAAAAAATTCCTTAAAACGGCCCCAAAATCCCTTTTTTTGTATTTTAAATCCAAGATTTCCTTAAGAATTCCCTTCAAATTCCAGGGAAAATCCCATTTTTTTAGCATCTTAATCCCAAAATTTCTTTAAAAATTGCTCTCAAATTCCAGGAAAAATCTGTTTCTTAATTCCTCCTGGAATTGGGGATTTTCAGGGAATTCCAGATTTTTCCCAGAGTTTAGGATGGGAATTCCAGAGTTTAGGATGGGAATTCCAGAGTTTAGGATGGGAATTCCAGGGGTTAGGATGGGAATTCCAGAGTTTAGGATGGGAATTCCAGGGGTTAGGATGGGAATTCCTGAGTTTGGGTGGGAATTCCAGGGGTTAGGATGGGAATTCCAAGGATCAGATGGGAATTCCTGAGTCTAGGATGGGAATTCCTGAGTTTAGGATGGGAATTCCAGGGGTCGGGATGGGAATTCCCGGGATTGGGATGGGAATTGCGGGGCTCTGGAGTGACAATTCCCGGGATTTTCCAGCGGCACGCCTCATCCAGCGAGGAATTCTCGGATTTCAGCGACGACTCCGAGTACAGCCCCGGGGAGAAGGGGCACCGGAAATACCGGGAATACCGGGAATACAGCCCCGTGAGTGACTGGGAATACTGGGAGTACTGGGAACACTGGGAATACTGGGAATGGGTACCGGGAATACTGGGAATACTGGGAATGGGTACCGGGAATACCGGGAATACAGCCCTGTGAGTGGGACTGGGAATACTGGGAATACTGGGAATGGGTACCGGGAATACTGGGAATACTGGGAATGGGTACCGGGAATACCGGGAATACAGCCCTGTGAGTGGGACTGGGAATACTGGGAATACTGGGAATGGGTACCGGGAATACAGCCCTGTGAGTGGGACTGGGAATACTGGGAATACTGGGAACACTGGGAATACTGGGAATACCGGGAATACAGCCCCGTGAGTGACTGGGAATACTGGGAATGGGTACTGGGAATACCGGGAATACAGCCCCGTGAGTGACTGGGAATACTGGGAGTACTGGGAATGGGTACTGGGAATACCGGGAATACAGCCCTGTGAGTGACTGGGAATACTGGGAATACTGGGAACACTGGGAATGGGTACCGGGAATACAGCCCTGTGAGTGACTGGGAATACTGGGAATACTGGGAATTGGTACCGGGAATACCGGGAATACAGCCCTGTGAGTGGGACTGGGAATACTGGGAGTACTGGGAATACTGGGAATGGGTACTGGGAATACCGGGAATACAGCCCTGTGAGTGCGACTGGGAATACTGGGAATACCCATCCCATTCCCGGTCCCACCAGTACTCCCAGTACTCCCAGTGCTCCCAGTCAGGGCCATCCCGAGGGTGACCCTGACCCCTCCCTGTCCATCCCATCCCATTCCCAGTCCCACCAGTACTCCCAGTCGCACCAGTGTCCCCGGAAGGGCCATCCCAAGGGTGACCCTGACCTGTCCCTGTCCATCCCATCCCATTCCCAGTCCCACCAGTACTCCCAGTGCTCCCAGTTAGGGCCATCCCAAGGGTGACCCTGATCTGTCCCTGTCCATCCCATCCCATTCCCAGTCCCACCAGTACTCCCAGTCCCACCAGTGTCCCAGTCAGGGCCATCCCAAGGACTCCTGCCCTCCATCCCATTCGCCATCCCACCATTACGCCCCAGTCCCACCAGTACTCCCAGTCCCACCAGTGTCCCCGGAAGGGCCATCCCAAGGGGGACCCTGACCTGTCCCATCCCATTCCCAGTCCCACCAGTACTCCCAGTCGCACCAGTGTCCCCGGAAGGGCCATCCCAAGGGTGACCCTGATCTGTCCCTGTCCATCCCATCCCATTCCCAGTCCCACCAGTACTCCCAGTCCCACCAGTGTCCCCGGAAGGGCCATCCCAAGGGGGACCCTGACCCCTCCCTGTCCATCCCAGTCCCACCAGTACTCCCAGTCTCACCAGTGTCCCCGGAAGGGCCATCCCAAGGGGGACCCTGACCCCTCCCATCCCATTCCCAGTCCCACCAGTACTCCCAGTCTCACCAGTGTCCCCGGAAGGGCCATCCCAAGGGGGACCCTCGGGGTCCCTACGAGGATTTCGATCCCGAGCCCTTCGGGCCCTTCGAGGCCGAGGAGGAGGAGGAGCCCCCCAAGGACGACTACGACGACTTCTCCAAGGAGCTGAGCCAGTACCGGCGCTCCAAGGACGGATCCCACCGCGCCAGAGGTACTGGGAGCACTGGGAGCACTGGGAGAGTCCCGGGAAAGGGGAAAAAACACCCAAAAACGGCGGAAAAACGGCGAAATTTGGGCTGAAAATGAGGGAATTGTGACCGGGGGAGGGGCTGGGCTCAGGTCCTGGGCCAGTGTCCCAATCCCGTTATCCCGATCCCGTTATCCCGATCCCGTTATCCCAATCCCGTTATCCCAACCCCGTTATCCCAACCCCGTTATCCCAATCCCGTTATCCCAACCCCGTTATCCCAATCCCGTTATCCCAATCCCGTTATCCCAATCCCGTTATCCCAACCCCGTTATCCCAATCCCGTTATCCCAACCCCGTTATCCCAATCCCGTTATCCCATTCCCGTTATCCCAA
>JAVTVJ010006592.1:0-11349 GCA_034509425.1 Eopsaltria australis
CGACTCCCAGACAGGGGTCCTACGATACAAATGATGGCACTTTTCCACGTGAAAGAAAACTTAGGCCCCCAGATTCATGATATCGGTTTGGTGGAGGGGTTTAGCCCTACAAATGCAACCAGAGTCCTGGTTGATGGTATCTTGCGTCACTGAATAATCTTGATTCATACGGAATTTCAGGTGGCGTCCGGGAGCACAGTGCCTTAGGGCCGGGACACAAAAAGTGTCCCTTTTCTCAGAGAAAGAGAACTCTGCCCCCAGTTTCGTGATGTCAGTTTGGAGGAGGGTTTGGCCCTGCAAGGGCAGCCAGGGTCTTGTTGGTGGCAGCTTGGGTCTGCGAGGAATCTTGATCCATACAGATTTGAAAGAGCGGCAGGGAGCAGAGTGCCTTAGGGGCGGGACACAAAAAGTGTCCACTGCTCTGAAGAGAACTCTGCCCCCCAGTTTCGTGATGTCAGTTTGGAGGAGGGTTTTGGCCCTGCAAGGGCAGCCAGGGTCCCTTGTTGGTGGCAGCTTGGGTCTGCGAGGAATCTTAATCCATGCGGAATTTCAGCATGCGGCTGTCAACTCCCAGATATGTGGCCTTCGATGCAAACAATGGCGCATTTCCATGTGAAAAAAAACTCAGTCCCTCAGATGCATGATGCCAGTTTTTAGGAGGCATTTAGCCCTACAATTGCAGCCAGAGTTCTAGCTGATGGCAGCTTGGGTCTGGGAAGGATCTTGATCCATGTCTGACATTTCAGGTGGTGTCCGGGAGCAGAGTGCCTTAGGGCCGGGACACAAAAAGTGTCCCTTTTCTCTGAGAAAGATAGCTCTGCCCCCAGTTTCTTGATGTCAGTTTGGAGGAGGGTTTTGGCCCTGCAAGGGCAGCCAGTGTCCTAGTCGATGGCAGCTTGGGTCTACGAGGGATCTTGCTCCATGCGGAATTTGAAGAGGCGGCAGTCGACTCCCAGACATGGGGCCTACGACACAAATGATGGCACTTTTCCACGTGAAAGAAAACCTAGGCCCCCAGATTCATGATGTCGGTTTGGTGGAGGGTTTTGGCCCTACAAATGCAACCAGAGTCCTGGTTGATGGCATCTTACGTCAGCGAATAATCTTGATCCATACGGAATTTCAGGTGGCGTCCGGGAGCAGAGTGCCTTAGGGCCGGGACACAAAAAGTGTCCCTTTTCTCTGAGAAAGAGAACTCTGCCCCCCAGTTTCGTGATGTCGGTTGGAGGAGGGTTTTGGCCTGCAGGCAGCCAGGGAATCCCTGTCGGTGGCAGCTTGGGTCTGTGTGGAATCTTGATCCATGCGGAATTTCAGGAGGCATCCGGGAGCACAGTGCCTTCGGGCCGGGACACAAAAGTATCCCTTTTATCTGAGAAAGAGAACTCTGCCCCCCACTTTCTTGATGTCAGTTTGGAGGAGGGTTTTGGCCCTGCAAGGGCAGCCAGGGTCCTTGTCGGTGGCTGCTTGGGTCTGCAAGGAATCCTGATCCATACGGAATATCAGGAGGAAGCAGGAGCAGAGTGCCTTAGGGCCGGGACACAAAAAGTGTCCCTTTACTCTGAGAAAGAGAACTCTTCCCCCCATTTTCTTGATGTCAGTTGGGAGGATGGTTTTGGCCCTGCAAGGGCAGCCAGGGTCCTTGTTGGTGGCAGCTTGGGTCTGCGAGGAATCTTAATCCATGCGGAATTTCAGCATGCGGCTGTCAACTCCTAGATATGTGGCCTTCGATGCAAACAATGGCGCTTTTCCATGTGAAAGAAAACTCAGTCCCCCAGATGCATGATGCCAGTTTAGGAGGCATTTAGCCCTACAATTGCAGCCAGAGTTCTACCTGATGGCAGCTTGGGTCTGGGAAGGATCTTGATCCATGCGGCATTTCAGGTGGCGTCCGGTGTTGCCTTTTGCCCCAGCCTGGAAAAGAAACTCGAGATCATTTTAGCAAGGAGGTAATATAAAAGGGGATCTTTATTTTGAAGGTCTTCAGGAGCAGTTATGGAAAGGTGTCCATAAAAGCCCAGCCCCTCCAGGGGTGAGTACATATTTATAGCTTTTAGGAAATTAGCATAATTAAGAGCACCAATAAGGAGAACAAGTGGCGATTCAATTCCCCCTCAGGTCCAGCCCCTTCCCTGGAGCCCCCCTCTCAGCACTGGCTGCACTCTGCTTATGAAAATGTACCTCAGAGTTGTTCTCGGCCTTGGTTCCCAGGAAGAACTGAGATAGGACAGGGCCTTGCAACCCCCTGGGGCTTGGAGCTCTGGAATTTGTTTGTCTTTCTGCTTAGGGAAAGGCTATGGAAAGGTACTGGAAAAACTAGCTATTAATATAGTAGGCTACAGAGCCACAAAAATATGGGCAGAGAGTACAGAGAACATATAAAGAAAAAAGGCAGAAACCAAACGGCATCATTCCCCCCTTTTTTAGAGACTAACAAGACTCTGTCTTGTCTAGTCTCTACTCTGCATTCAACCATACCTCTGGTTTATACAGCTGGCTATCCCACTAGTTGTTACACAGATGCTAATTATAACTACAGTTACTATGAACATTTCTTTTATCTAGGTTCAGTTTGGTAACCATGAAGTGAGTGTACTGAAGATATTCAGGGTTCAGTTAGCTCTTTTGAGAGTTACTTGGTGTAGAATTTGAGTTTGCTTTCAAATTTCAACCAAATTTCTAAAAAAATTTTTCATTCAGATTTGCATAAGAACAACAACTAGTGTTAATGATTTTGTGGCTAGTAGGAAATTAAGAGCTATTTTGTTTTGTCAACAACCTTTAATATGATTAAACATGACATTTGGAATCACAGCTCCATGGGCACAGGCCCAATCTTTATCTTGGGGCAAAACTTACCAGGCCAGATTCTCAACTTTGACAAGTTGTCCTTATGAAGAGCTTTTGGATACATTTTGGACTAGAGTTACATGCAAATTTAGGACCAAATTTGAATGCAGTTTTCAACTGTGTACAGATAAGAGGTATAAAAGACAGTTTAAATCATATCATCTCAATTTGTGTCAGTCTCTGTTTTCCTGGCTGTCTATGGAGCGAGACGTCTTCTTAACTCTGGAGCAGGTGAATTCAGAGCTCTCTGCCAGCAACTTTGGATTTGTTGAGGGTAGTCAGGACTTGGAGATGACTCTTTTACTTAGCTCGTAAGATTACTGTCCCTTCATTCAACATGGGCAGTCTCTAGGCTTGAATAGTTGCTAGTCTTCCTTCCTTCTAGATGACTTTGCTCAGTTCTAGATCTTTCATTGATATAATCAGTTCAGCTTTTTGTGATGGTACATTTGATGGTAACACTTTCCTCATGGTTACCTGGTTCGTGGTTGTTACTGCATAACCTGTCTTTTGTTTGCCATCTCGCATGAAGCTGCTCTCATCTGCATACAGCTCCCAGGCTGGCACATCCTTCAGGTCTGCTCTGCTGGAATAGGCTTCTTCCATGGTCTGCAAACAGTCAAACTTAGATACATTATCAGTTAGTGCTGGGAACAGAGACATACTAGGATTGACAGCAAACGTTTTCAGAATAACATTATCTAGTTTCAGTAGCATGGCATAGGGTCCATGTCTTCCATGTTCACAGAACAAACTTACAATGGGTTGCATGCAACTGTTGGATGTATCAATTCTTGGCTGCTGGTTGGATGCAGCAATTTTCAGTTGCTGACTGCCCTAGTTCTCCAGTTTCAGGATTATTTTACATAATAGTAAAGAGTCCTTGGTCTTTTTACTCACAAGGATACAGGAGAAGGTCTTTTACAAATTTGACTCAGTAAACCATTCTAAGATATTTGTTAACACAGGACTCTGCTTACTTATAGCATGGTTTAAGGGAACCTAAAAACGACTTCTTGTTCTTTGGGCTCGGTGTTTCCCTTTTGAGTGCTTACCAGAGCAGACAAGAGCGCTCGCTGCCCTCGCACGGCCGGGGACGGAAGGCGCGGCATGCGGGCACCCGCCAGGGGCGATCTCCCGGCTAAGCCCTTTCGGCCGTGCTGCTGCTCTGGCTGGTGTCCTAAAACAAGCTAGATTGTGGAAAGTGCGATAGGGCCGTTCCTGCTCTTAGATCTCACCCTCCCGGCCCGCTCTGGGCCAGTGCGGGCGGGGCCCAGGAGCAGCGAGTGAGCCGGGCCGTGGCCGCGCAGCGGCGGCCCCGCCTCCGCCAGAGCAGGGCCGAAGCAGCGCAGCGGCAGCCCCGGTCCCGGTTCGCTTCCTGGGACCGCTCCCCCGCGCATCCCCCGGCCGTGACCAGGGCAATGGCAGGAATCACCTCCGCCCCTCTCAGAGCGGCTGGTGCCCAGCTTCTGTCACGGGGGAGTGACCGCCCTGCTCGCGGAGCCGTCCCGGAAGTCCGGGAGTCGCCCTTGCCTTAAAATCTTGGAAAAACTTTTTACAGATGGAACATAGAAAGTGGGGGCTTCTCCCCCTTCCCTACAATGGTGCGAACCGAGCTTTCTCGGCCGTTCCACAAAACTTGCTGGAAGCGAGGATCTCTCCCTCGCCTCCCACTAAGGAGCAGGCTGGACACCCAGCCTCCCCACAGACCTGTAGGAAGCGAGGATTTCTCACTCGCCTCCCACCAAGGAGCAGGCTGGGCACCCAGCCGCTCCACAAACCTGTAGGAAGTGGGAATCTCTCCCCAGCTTCCCACCAAAGAGCAGGCTGGGCACCCAGCCGCTCCACAAACCTGCAGGAAGTGGGAATCTCTCCCCAGCCTCCCACCAAGGAGCAGGCTGGACACCCAGCCGCTCCACAAACCTGGAGGAAGTGGGAATCTCTCCCCAGCCTCCCACCAAGGAGCAGGCTGGACACCCAGCCGCTCCACAAACCTGTGGGAAGCGGGGCCCATCCCCCACCTCCTACCAAGAAGCAGACCAGGCCTCCCCCGGCCGCTCCATGCCCAGCTGTCGCCAGGCCAGCTTTCAATTCAAAACTCGCATGTGCTAAACATGAAATAAACTTTCGCACTGTGATTTGCTTTTCTCTACCAGTGAACAATCTCAGCCGAGATCACACACCCGCCTCCTCCCCACCAGCTGATCTCTGGGGCAGGTTGGAGAATCGGCAACAGGAAAAACTTGGAGAAATGATTTCAAAAGCAAATTTTCTCACCACCACGCCAGGTTGTCCTGGGATCGCTAACAATTACTGACTTTAAACAGATACACAATACATAAACAATACACACACATACAAACTACACACTACACAACGAAAAGAACCACCTTTATACTGCCTCCTGTGGGATCTTGGAACCATGGTGTCTCGACCTCAGGCCCGTGGCAGAGAATTCTTTAGATTGCTGTCAGAAAGGAATTCCTTGCAGGATGTTTTCGGTTCAGAGGAAGGGTACCAGGTTCTCGTGTCCCTTCTGGGTGTGCCAAATAACTGTTGCCTTTTCCCCCAGCCTGGAAAAGAAACTCGAGATCATTTTAGCAAGGAGGTAATATAAAGGGGATCTTTATTTTGAAGGTCTTCAGGAGCAGTTATGGAAAGGTGTCCATAAAAGCCCAGCCCCTCCAGGGGTGAGTACATATTTATAGCTTTTGGGAAATTAGCATAATTGATTAAGAGCACCAATAAGGAGAACAAGTGGCGATTCAATTCCCCCTCAGGTCCAGCCCCTTCCCTGGAGCCCCCCTCTCAGCACTGGCTGCACTCTGCTTATGAAAATGTACCTCAGAGTTGTTCTCAGCCTTGGTTCCCAGGAAGAACTGAGATGGGACAGGGCCTTGCAACCCCCTGGGGCTTGGAGCTCTGGAATTTGTTTTGTCTTTCTGCTTAGGGAAAGGCTATGGAAAGGTACTGGAAAAACTAGCTATTAATATAGTAGACTACAGAGCCACAAAAATATGTGCAGAGAGTACAGAGAACATATAAAAGAAAAAAGGCAGAAACCAAACGGCATCACCCGACACAATTACTTAGGGCCGGGACACAAAAAGTGTCCCTTTTCTCTGAGAAAGAGAACTCTGCCCCCCAGTTTCTTGATGTCATTTGGAGGAGGGTTTTGGCCATGCAAGGGCAGTCAGGATTTTTCTTGGTTTCACCTTGGGTCTGCGAGGAATCTTAATCCATGCGGAATTAACGCATGAGGCACTCAACTCCCAGATATGTGACCTTCGATGCAAACAATGGCGCATTTCCATGTGAAAGAAAACTTAGTCCCCCAGATGCATGATGCCAGTTTTTAGGAGGCATTTAGCCCTACAATTGCAACCAGAGTTCTTTTTGGTGGCAGCTTGGGTCTGGGAAGGATCTTGATCCATGCGGCATTTCAGGTGGTGTCCGGGAGCAGAGTGCCTTAGGGCCGGGACTCAAAAAGTGTCCCTTTTCTCTGAGAAAGATAGCTCTGCCCCCAGTTTCTTGATGTCAGTTTGGAGGGAGGGGTTTTGGCCTGCAAGGAACAGCCAGTGTCCCCTGGTCGGTGGCAGCTTGGGTCTGAGGATCTTGCTCATCGCGAGGAATTTGAAGAGAGGCGGCAGTGGAAGCTCCCAGACATGGGAGCCTACGACACAATGATGGCACTTTCACGTGAAAGAAAACTTAGGGCCCCAGATTCATGATGTCCGGTTTTGGTGGGGGTTTGGCCTACAAATGCAACCAGAGTCCTGGTTGATGGCATCTTGCGTCAGCGAATAATCTTGATCCATGCAGAATTTCAGAAGGCATCCAGGAGCACAGTGCCTTCGAGCCAGGACACAAAAAGTGTCCCTTTTCTCTGAGAAAGAGAACTCTGCCCCCCGGTTTCGTGATGTCAGTTTGGAGGAGGGTTTTGGCCCTGCAAGGGCAGCCAGGGTCCCTGTCGGTGGCAGCTTGGGTCTGCGAGGAATCTTGATCCATACGGAATTTGAAGGCGCAGCAGGGAGCAGAGTGCCTTAGGGCCCGGGACACAAAAAGTGTCCCTTTTCTCTGAGAAAGAGAACTCTGCCCCCCAGTTTCTTGATGTCAGTTTGGAGGAGGGTTTTGGCCCGGCAAGGGCAGCCGGGGTCCTTTTTGGTGGCAGCTTGGGTCTGCGAGGAATCTTAATCTATGCGGAATTTCAGCATGAGGCAGTCAACTCCCAGATATGTGGCATTCGATGCAAACAATGGCGCATTTCCAAGTGAAAGAAAACTCAGTTCCCCAGATGCATGATACCAGTTTTAGGAGGCATTTAGCCCTACAATTGCAGCCAGAGTTCTAGTTGATGGCAGCTTGGGTCTGGGAAGGATCTTGATCCATCTGGAATTTCAGGAGGCGTCCGGTGTTGACTTTTCCCCCAGCCTGGAAAAGAAACTAGAGATCATTTTAGCAAGGAGGTAATATAAAAGGGGATCTTTATTTTGAAGGTCTTCAGGAGCAGTTATGGAAAGGTGTCCATCAAAGCCCAGCCCCTCCAGGGGTGAGTACATATTTATAGCTTTTAGGAAATTAGCATAATTGATTAAGAGCACCAATAAGGAGAACAAGTGGCGATTCAATTCCCCCTCAGGTCCAGCCCCTTCCCTGGAGCCCCCCTCTCAGCACTGGCTGCCCTCTGCTTATGAAAATGTACCTCAGAGTTGTTCTCGGCCTTGGTTCCCAGGAAGAACTGAGATAGGACAGGGCCTTGCAACCCCCTGGGGCTTGGAGCTCTGGAATTTGTTTTGTCTTTCTGCTTAGGGAAGGCTATGGAAAGGTACTGGAAAAACTAGCTATTAATATAGTAGGCTACAGAGCCACAAAAATATGTGCAGAGAGTACAGAGAACATATAAAAGAAAAAAGGCAGAAACAAGCGAGCATCATTCCCCCTTTTTTAGAAGTTAACAAGATGTCTTGTCTAGTCTCACTCACATCAACCATACCTCCTGGTTTATACAACTGGCTATCCCACTAGGTTGTTACACAGATGCTAATTATAACTACAGTTACTATGGAGTTGTTTCTTTTTATCTAGGAGTTCAGTTTGGTAACCATGAAGTGGAGATTATTGCTGAGATATTCAAGGTTCAGTAAGCTCTTTTGGGATTACCCAGTGTAGAATTTGGTTTGCTTTCAAATTTCAACCAAATTTCTAAAAAAATTTTTCATTCAGATTTGCATAAGAACAACAACTAGTGTTAATGATTTTGTGGCTAGTAGGAAATTAAGAGCTATTTTGTTTTGTCAACAGCCATTAATATGATTAAACATTACATTTGGAATCACAGCTCCATGGGCACAGGCCCAATCTTTATCTTGGGGCAAAACTTACAAGGCCAGATTCTCAACTTTGACAAGTTGTCCTTATGAAGAGCTTTTGGATACATTTTGGACTAGAGTTACATGCAAATTTTAGGACCAAATTTGAATCACGGTTACCAACTGTACAGATAAGAGGTACAAAAAGAACAGTTTAAATCATATCATCTCAATTTGTATCAGTCTCTGTTTTCTGGCTGTCTATGGAGCAGACGTCTTCTTAACTCTGGAGCAGTGAATTCAGGCTCTCTGCCAGCAGCTTTGGATTTGGTGAGGGTAGTCAGGACTTGGAATGACTCTTTTTACTTAGCTCGTAAGATTACTGTCCCTTCATTCAACATAGACTCAGTCTCTAGGCTTGAATAGTTACTAGTCTTCCTTCCTTCTAGATGACTTTGCTCAGTTCTAGATCTTTCATTGATATAATCAGTTCAGCATTTTGTGATGGCACATTTGATGGTAACACTTTTCTCATGGTTACCTGGTTCGTGGTTGTTACTGCATAACCTGTCTTTTGTTTGCCATCTCGCATGAAGCTGCTCTCATCTGCATACAGCTCCCAGGCTGGTACATCTTTCAGGTCTGCTCTGCTGGAATAGGCTTCTTCCATGGTCTGCAAACAGTCAGACTTAAATACATTATCAGTTAGTGCTGGGAACAGACATACTAGGATTGCCAGCAAACGTTTTCAGAATAACATTATCCAGTTTCAGTAGCATGGCATAGGGTCCATGTCTTCTATGTTCACAGAACAAACTTACAGTGGGTTGCATGCAACTGTTGGATGTATCAATTCTTGGCTGCTGGTTGGATGCAGCAATTTTCAGTTGCTGACTGCCCTAGTTCTCCAGTTTCAGGATTATTTTACATAATAGTAAAAGAGTCCTTGGTCTTTTTTACTCACAAGGATACAGGAGAAGGTCTTTTACAAATTTAACTCAGTAAACTATTCTAAGATATTTGTTAACACAGGACTCTGCTTACTTATATAGTTTAGGGAATAAAACGGCTTCTTGTTCTTTGGGCTCAGTGTTTCCACATACACCCCAGGTGCTTACCAGAGCAGTAAAGGCTTCGCTGCCCTCGCCTGCGGCGGGGACCCGAGCGGCATCTTGGCACCCATAGGGGGCACCCCGGCTACGCCCTTCGTGATGCTGCTGCTCTGGCGGCTCTCAGGTGTCCCTTAAAATTAAGCTGTTTTTGTGGAAGTGCGGTATTCGGGGCCGTTCCTGCTCTTAGATCTCACACTCGTACGCTCTCTGGGCGTGCAGGCCGAGGCCCAGGGCAGCAGGTGGTGGGCAGTGGCAGCGCAGCGGCCCCGCCTCCATGAAACAGGGGCGAAAGCAGCGCGGCATTTGATTGGTTAAACTTCCTGGGACCGCTCCCCCGCGCATCCCCGGCCGTGACCAGGGCAATGGCAGGAATCACCTCCGCCCCTCTCAGAGCGGCTGGTGCCCCGCTTCTGTCACGGGGGAGTGACCGCCCTGCTCGCGGAGCCGTCCCGGAAGTCCGGGAGTCGCCCTTACCTTAAAATCTTGGAAAAACTTTTTACAGATGGAACATAGAAAGTGGGGGCTTCTCCCCCTTCCCTTACAATGGTGCGAACCGAGCTTTCTCGGCCGTTCCACAAAACTTGCTGGAGGCGAGGATCTCTCCCTCGCCTCCCACTAAGGAGCAGGCTGGACGCGGCTGTCCACGAACCACCTGGGAAGCGGGATTTCTCGCCGCCTCCCCGCAGGCAGGCTGGACACAGCCGCTCCCACAAACCTGTAGAGGTAGGAATCTCCCAGCTTCCCACCAAAGAGCAGGCTGGGCACCCAGCCAGCTCCTAAACCTGTAGGAAGTGGGAATCTCTCCCCAGCTTCCCACCAAGGAGCAGGCTGGACACCCAGCCGCTCCACAAACCTGTAGGAAGTGGGAATCTCTCCCCAGCCTCCCACCAAGGAGCAGGCTGGACACCCAGCAGCTCCACAAACCTGTAGGAAGGGGGGCCCATCCCCCACCTCCTACCAAGAAGCAGACCAGGCCTCCCCCGGCCGCTCCATGCCCAGATGTCTCCAGGCCAGCTTTCAATTCAAAACTTGCATGTGCTAAACATGAAATAAACTTTAGCACTGTGATTTGCTTTTCTCTACCAGTGAACAATCTCAGCCGAGATCACACACCCGCCTCCTCCCCACCAGCCGATCTCTGGGGCAGGTTGGAAAAGCGGCAACAGGAAAAACTTGGAGAAATGATTTCAAAAGCAAATTTTCTCACCACCACGCCAGGTTGTCCAGGGATCGCTAACAATTACTGACTTTAAACAGATACACAATACATAAACAATACACACACATACAAACTACACACTACACAACAAAAAGAACCACCTTTATACTACCTCCTGTAGGATCTTGGAACCATGGTGTCTCGACCTCAGGCCCGTGGCAGGGAATTCTTTAGATTGCTGTCAGAAAGGATTTCCTTGCAGGATGTTTTTGGTCCAGAGGAAGGGTACCAGGTTCTCGTGTCCCTTCTGGGTGTGCCAAATAACTGTTGCCTTTTCCCCAAGCCTGGAAAAGAAACTCGAGATCATTTTAGCAAGGAGGTAATATAAAAGGGGATCTTTATTTTGAAGGTCTTCAGGAGCAGTTATGGGAAGGTGTCCATAAAAGCCCAGCCCCTCCAGGGGTGAGTACATATTTATAGCTTTTAGGAAATTAGCATAATTGATTAAGAGCACCAATAAGGAGAACAAGTGGCGATTCAATTCCCCCTCAGGTCCAGCCCCTTCCCTGGAGCCCCCCTCTCAGCACTGGCTGCACTCTGCTTATGAAATGTACCTCAGAGTTGTTCTCGGCCTTGGTTCCCAGGAAGAACTGAGATAGGACAGGGCCTTGCAACCCCCTGGGGCTTGGAGCTCTGGAATTTGTTTTGTCTTTCTGCTTAGGGAAAGGCTATGGAAAGGTACTGGAAAAACTAGCTATTAATATAGTAGGCTACAGAGCCACAAAAATATAGGCAGAGAGTACAGAGAACATATAAAAGAAAAAAGGGCGAGAATAGCGGCATCACGGGAGCACAGTGCCTTAGGGCTGGGACACAAAAAGTCTTCCTTTTCTCTGAAGAGAACTCTGCCCCCCCAGTTTCT
>JAVTVJ010006597.1:0-16274 GCA_034509425.1 Eopsaltria australis
TCACATCTTTCAGGTCTGCTCTGCTGGAATAGGCTTCTTCCATGGTCTGCAAACAGTCAGACTTAAATACATTATCAGTTAGTGCTGGGAACAGACATACTAGGATTGACAGCAAACGTTTTCAGAATAACATTATCCAGTTTCAGTAGCATGGCATAGGGTCCATGTCTTCTATGTTCACAGAACAAACTTACAGTGGGTTGCATGCAACTGTTGGATGTATCAATTCTTGGCTGCTGGTTGGATGCAGCAATTTTCAGTTGCTGACTGCCCTAGTTCTCCAGTTTCAGGATTATTTTACATAATAGTAAAGAGTCCTTGGTCTTTTTTACTCACAAGGATACAGGAGAAGGTCTTTTACAAATTTAACTCAGTAAACCATTCTAAGATATTTGTTAACACAGGACTCTGCTTACTTATAGCATGGTTTAAGGGAGCCTAAAAACGGCTTCTTGTTCTTTGGGCTCGGTGTTTCCCTTTTGAGTGCTTACCAGAGCAGACAAAGAGCGCTCGCTGCCCTCGCACGGCCGGGGACGGGCGCGGCATGCGGGCACCCCCGCCCAGGGGCACCCCCGGCTCGCCCGCGCTCGGCCCGTGCTGCTGCTCACAGCGGCTCTCGGGTGTCCTTAAAACAAGCTCGTTACTGTGGAAAGTGCGATAGGGCCGTTCCTGCTCTTAGATCTCACACTCCCGGCCCGCTCTGGGCCGGTGCGGGCGGGGCCCAGGAGCAGCGAGTGAGCCGGGCCGTGGCCGCGCAGCGGCGGCCCCGCCTCCGCCAGAGCAGGGCCGAAGCAGCGCAGCGGCAGCCCCGGTCCCGGTTCGCTTCCTGGGACCGCTCCCCCGCGCATCCCCCGGCCGTGACCAGGGCAATGGCAGGAATCACCTCCGCCCCTCTCAGAGCGGCTGGTGCCCCGCTTCTGTCACGGGGGAGTGACCGCCCTGCTCGCGGAGCCGTCCCGGAAGTCCGGGAGTCGCCCTTGCCTTAAAATCTTGGAAAAACTTTTTACAGATGGAACATAGAAAGTGGGGGCTTCTCCCCCTTCCCTTACAATGGTGCGAACCGAGCTTTCTCGGCCGTTCCACAAAACTTGCTGGAAGCGAGGATCTCTCCCTCGCCTCCCACTAAGGAGCAGGCTGGACACCCAGCCTCTCCACAGACCTGTAGGAAGCGAGGATTTCTCACTCGCCTCCCACCAAGGAGCAGGCTGGGCACCCAGCCGCTCCACAAACCTGTAGGAAGTGGGAATCTCTCCCCAGCTTCCCACCAAGGAGCAGGCTGGGCACCCAGCCGCTCCACAAACCTGTAGGAAGTGGGAATCTCTCCCCAGCCTCCCACCAAGGAGCAGGCTGGACACCCAGCCGCTCCACAAACCTGTAGGAAGTGGGGACCTCACCCCAGCCTCCCACCAGGAGCAGGCTGGACACCCAGCACTCCCACAAACCTATTGGAGTGAGGAATCTCTCCCAGCCTCCCACCAAGGAGCAGGCTGGACGCAGCTGCCTCCCACAAACCTGCTTGGGAAGCGGGGCCCATCCCCACCTCCCTGCAAGAAGCAGACCAAGGCCTCCCAGCCGCTCCATGCCCAGATGTCTCCAGGCCAGCTTTCCCAGTCCAAAACTCATGTACTGGCTTATGGAAATAAACTTTGCACTGTGATTTGCTTGTCTCTACCAGTGAACAATCTCAGCCGAGATCACACACCCGCCTCCTCCCCACCAGCCGATCTCGGGGGCAGGTTGGAAAATCGGCAACAGGAAAAACTTGGAGAAATGATTTCAAAAGCAAATTTTCTCACCACCACGCCAGGTTGTCCTGGGATCGCTAACAATTACTGACTTTAAACAAATACACAATACATAAACAATACACACACATACAAACTACACACTACACAACGAAAAGAACCACCTTTTTACTACCTCCTGTGGGATCTTGGAACCATGGTGTCTAGACCTCAGGCCCGTGGCAGGGAATTCTTTGGGTGCTGTGTCAGAAGAGATTTAACACGGGATGTTTCAGTCGGAGGAGGGTTACCAGGTTCTCGATATTAACTTCTGGGTGGTATAAAATAACTGTTGCCTTTTCCCCCAGCCTGGAAAAGAAACTCCAGATCATTTTAGCAAGGAGGTAATATAAAAGGGGATCTTTATTTTGAAGGTCTTCAGGAGCAGTTATGGAAAGGTGTCCATAAAAGCCCAGCCCATCCAGGGGTGAGTACATATTTATAGCTTTTAGGAAATTAGCATAATTGATTAAGAGCACCAATAAGGAGAACAAGTGGCGATTCAATTCCCCCTCAGGTCCAGCCCCTTCCCTGGAGCCCCCCTCTCAGCACTGGCTGCACTCTGCTTATGAAAATGTACCTCAGAGTTGTTCTCAGCCTTGGTTCCCAGGAAGAACTGAGATGGGACAGGGCCTTGCAACCCCCTGGGGCTTGGAGCTCTGGAATTTGTTTTGTCTTTCTGCTTAGGGAAAGGCTATGGAAAGGTACTGGAAAAACTAGCTATTAATATAGTAGGCTACAGAGCCACAAAAATATGGGCAGAGAGTACAGAGAACATATAAAAGAAAAAAGGCAGAAACCAAGCGGCATCACCGGGAGCACAGTGCCTTAGGGCCGGGACACAAAAAGTGTCCCTTTTCTCTGAGAAAGAGAACTCTGCCCCCCAGTTTCTTGATGTCAGTTTGGAGGAGGGTTTTGGCCCTGCAAGGGCAGCCAGGGTCCCTGTTGGTGGCAACTTGGGTCTGCGAGGAATCTTGAAATCCATGCAGGAATTTCAGCATCACGACTGTCAACTCCCAGATATATGTGGCCTTGATGCAAACAATGGCCTTTTCCATGTGAAAACTCAGTCCCCCAGATGCATGATGCCAGTTTTGGGAGGCATTTAGCCCCTACAATTGCAGCCAAGTTCTTGAAGTGGCAACTTGGGTCTGGGAAGGATCTTGATCCATCTGGCATTTCGGTGGTGTCCGGGGAGCAGAGTGCCTTGGGGCGGGACACAAAAGTGTCCCTTTCTCTGAGAAGAAGATAGCTCACTGATTTCTTGATGTCAGTTTGGAGGAGGTTTGGCCCCTGCACAAGGGCAGCCAGTGTCCTAGTCGGTGGCAGCTTGGGTCTGCGAGGGATCTTGCTCCATGCGGAATTTGAAGAGGCGGCAGTCGACTCCCAGACATGGGGCCTACAACACAAATGATGGCACTTTTCCACGTGAAAGAAAACTTAGGCCCCCAGATTCATGATGTCGGTTTGGTGGAGGGTTTGGGCCCTACAAATGCAACCAGAGTCCTGGTTGATGGCATCGTGCGTCAGCGAATAATCTTGATCCATACGGAATTTCAGGTGGCGTCCGGGAGCAGAGTGCCTTAGGGCCAGGACACAAAAAGTGTCCCTTTTCTCTGAGAAAGAGAACTCTGCCCCCAGTTTCGTGATGTCAGTTTGGAGGAGGGTTTTGGCCCTGCAAGGGCAGCCAGGGTCCCTGTCGGTGGCAGCTTGGGTCTGCGAGGATCTTGCTCCATGCGGAATTTGAAGAGGCGGCAGTCGACTCCCAGACATGGGGCCTACGATACAAATGATGGCACTTTTCCACGTGAAAGAAAACTTAGGCCCCCAGATTCATGATGTCGGTTTGGTGGAGGGTTTTGGCCTACAAATGCAACCAGAGTCCTGGTTGATGGCATCTTGCGTCAGCGAATAATCTTGATCCATACGGAATTTCAGGTGGCGTCCGGGAGCAGAGTGCCTTAGGGCGGGGCACAAAAAGTGTCCCTTTTCTCTGAGAAAGAGAACTCTGCCCCCCACTTTCTTGATGTCAGTTTGGAGGGTTTTGGCCCTGCAAGGGCAGCCAGGGTCCTTGTCGGTGGTAGCTTGGGTCTGCGTGGAATCTTAATCCATACAGATTTGAAAGGCAGCAGAGAACCCAGAGTGCCTTGGACCGAGTTCAAAAAGTGTCCCTACTCTGAGAAGAGAACTCTGCCCCCAGTTTCTTGTCTCAGTTTGGAGGAGAGTTTGGCCTAAGAACATGGGAGTCCCTGTCGGTGGCAGCTTGGGTCTGCGAGGAATCTTGATCCATGCGGAATTTCAACATGCGGCTGTCAACACCCAGGTAAGTGGCCTTCGATACAAACAATGGCGCTTTTCCATGTGAAAGAAAACTCAGTCCCCCAGATGCATGATACCAGTTTTTAGGAGGCATTTCGCCCTACAATTGCAGCCAGAGTTCTAGTTGATGGCAGCTTGGGTCTGGGGAGGATTTTGATCCATACGGATTTTCAGGTGGCGTCGGTGTTGCCTTTTCCCCAGCCTGGAAAAGAAACTCGAGATCATTTATGGAGGTAATATAAAGGGATCTTTATTTTGAAGGTCTTCAGGAGCAGTTATGGAAGGTGTCCATAAAAGCCCAGCCCCTCAGGGTGAGTACATATTTACATAGCTTTTAGGAAATTAGCATAATTGATTAAAATTTTTGTCAGGAGAACAAGTGGCGATTCAATTCCCCCTCAGGTCCAGCCCTTCCCTGGAGCCCCCCTCTCAGCACTGGCTGCACTCTGCTTATGAAAATGTACCTCAGAGTTGTTCTCGGCCTTGGTTCCCAGGAAGAACTGAGATAGGACAGGGCCTTGCAACCCCCTGGGGCTTGGAGCTCTGGAATTTGTTTTGTCTTTCTGCTTAGGGAAAGGCTATGGAAAGGTACTGGAAAAACTAGATATTAATATAGTAGGCTACAGAGCCAAAAAAATATGGGCAGAGAGTACAGAGAACATATAAAAGAAAAAAGGCAGAAACCAAACGGCATCATTCCCCCCTTTTTTGAGACTAACAAGACTCTGTCTTGTCTAGTCTCTACTCTGCATTCAACCATACCTCTGGTTTATACAACTGGCTATCCCACTAGTTGTTACACAGATGCTAATTATAACTACAGTTACTATGAACATTTCTTTATCTAGGTTCAGTTTGGTAACCATGAAGTGAGTGTACTGAAGATATTCAAGGTTCAGTAAGCTCTTTTGAGAGTTACTTGGTGTAGAATTTGAGTTTGCTTTCAAATTTCAACCAAATTTCTAAAAAAATTTTTCATTCAGATTTGCATAAGAACAACAACTAGTGTTAATGATTTTGTGGCTAGTAGGGAATTAAGAGCTATTTTGTTTTGTCAACAGCCTTTAATATGATTAAACATTACATTTGGAATCACAGCTCCATGGGCACAGGCCCAATCTTTATCTTGGGGCAAAACTTACCAGGCCAGATTCTCAACTTTGATAAGTTGTCCTTATGAAGAGCTTTTGGATACATTTTGGACTAGAGTTACATGCAAATTTTAGGACCAAATTTGAATCACGGTTACCAACTGTACAGATAAGAGGTACAAAAGAACAGTTTAAATCATATCATCTCAATTTGTATCAAGTCTCTGTTTTCTGGCTGTCTATGGAGCAGACGTCTTCTAACTCTGGAGCAGTGAATTCAAGGCTCTCTGCCAGCAGCTTTAGTTTGGTGAGGGTAGTCAGGACTTGGAATGACTCTTTTTTACTTAGCTCGTAAGATTACTGTCCCTTCATTCAACATAGACTCAGTCTCTAGGCTTGAATAGTTGCTAGTCTTCCTTCCTTCTAGATGACTTTGCTCAGTTCTAGATCTTTCATTGATATAATCAGTTCAGCTTTTTGTGATGGCACATTTGATGGTAACACTTTTCTCATGGTTACCTGGTTAGTGGTTGTTACTGCATAACCTGTCTTTTGTTTGCCATCTCGCATGAAGCTGCTCTCATCTGCATACAGCTCCCAGGCTGACACATCTTTCAGGTCTGCTCTGCTGGAATAGGCTTCTTCCATGGTCTGCAAACAGTCAGACTTAAATACATTATCAGTTAGTGCTGGGAACAGACATACTAGGATTGACAACAAACGTTTTCAGAATAACATTATCCAGTTTCAGTAGCATGGCATAGGGTCCATGTCTTCTATGTTCACAGAACAAACTTACAGTGGGTTGCATGCAACTGTTGGATATATCAATTCTTGGCTGCTGGTTGGATGCAGCAATTTTCAGTTGCTGACTGCCCTAGTTCTCCAGTTTCAGGATTATTTTACATAATAGTAAAGAGTCCTTGGTCTTTTTACTCACAAGGATACAGGAGAAGGTCTTTTACAAATTTGACTCAGTAAACCATTCTAAGATATTTGTTAACACAGGACTCTGCTTACTTATAGCATGGTTTAAGGGGCAAAAGCTTGACTTCTTGTTCTTTGGGCTCGTGTTCCCCTTTTAGTGCTTACCAGAGCAGACAAGAAGCTGGCGCTGCCCCTCGCCACGGCGGGAGACTGAGGCGTATCTGAGCACCCATAGAGGCACCCGGCTCGCCAGCGCTTCAGTGACCCGATGCTGCTGCCTGGCCCGGCTCTGGTGTCAGCAAACAAGCTCGTTACTGTGGAAAGTGCGATAGGGCCGTTCCTGCTCTTAGATCTCACACTCCCGGCCCGCTCTGGGCCGGTGCGGGCGGAGCCCAGGAGCAGCGAGTGAGCCGGGCCGTGGCCGCGCAGCGGCGGCCCCGCCTCCGCCAGAGCAGGGCCGAAGCAGCGTCAGCGGCAGCCCCGGTCCCGGTTAGCTTCCTGGGACCGCTCCCCCGCGCATCCCCCGGCCGTGACCAGGGCAATGGCAGGAATCACCTCCGCCCCTCTCAGAGCGGCTGGTGCCCCGCTTCTGTCACGGGGGAGTGACCGCCCTGCTCGCGGAGCCGTCCCGGAAGTCCGGGAGTCGCCCTTGCCTTAAAATCTTGGAAAAACTTTTTACAGATGGAACATAGAAAGTGGGGGCTTCTCCCCCTTCCCTTACAATGGTGCGACCCGAGCTTTCTCGGCCGTTCCACCAAACTTGCTAGGCGAGATCTCTCCCTGGCCCTCCCACTGGGGAGCAGGCTGGTACCCAGCCTCTCCACAGACCTGTAGAGGCGAGGGATTTCTCTTTCGCCTCCCCACTGCCAGAGGCAGGCTGGGCACCCAGCGGCTCCACAAGCCTGGGAAGTGGGAATCTCTCCCAGCTTCCCACCAAAGAACAGGCTGGGCAGCCACTCCCACAAACCTATGGAGGCAGAGAATCTCCCAGCTTCCCACCAAGGAGCAGGCTGGGCACCCAGCCGCTCCACAAACCTGTAGGAAGTGGGAATCTCTCCCCAGCCTCCCACCAAGGAGCAGGCTGGACACCCAGCCACTCCACAAACCTGTAGGAAGTGGGAATCTCTCCCCAGCCTCCCACCAAGGAGCAGGCTGGACACCCAGCCACTCCACAAACCTGTAGGAAGCGGGGCCCATCCCCCGCCTCCTACCAAGAAGCAGACCAGGCCTCCCCCAGCCGCTCCATGCCCAGATGTCTCCAGGCCAGCTTTCAATTCAAAACTCGCATGTGCTAAACATGAAATAAACTTTCGCACTGTGATTTGCTTTTCTCCACCAGTGAACAATCTCAGCCAAGATCACACACCCGCCTCCTCCCCACCAGCCGATCTCTGGGGCAGGTTGGAAAATCGGCAACAGGAAAAACTTGGAGAAATGATTTCCAAAGCAAATTTTCTCACCACCACGCCAGGTTGTCCTGGGATCGCTAACAATTACTGACTTTAAACAGATACACAATACATAAACAATACACACACATACAAACTACACACTACCCAACAAAAAGAACCCCCTTTATACTACCTCCTGTGGGATCTTGGAACCATGGTGTCTCGACCTCAGGCCCGTGGCAGGGAATTCTTTAGATTGCTGTCAGAAAGGAATTCCTTGCAGGATGTTTTAGGTCCAGAGGAAGGGTACCAGGTTCTCGTGTCCCTTCTGGGTGTGCCAAATAACTGTTGCCTTTTCCCCCAGCCTGGAAAAGAAACTCGAGATCATTTTAGCAAGGAGGTAATATAAAGGGGATCTTTATTTTGAAGGTCTTCAGGAGCAGTTATGGAAAGGTGTCCATAAAAGCCCAGCCCCTCCAGGGGTGAGTACATATTTATAGCTTTAAGGAAATTAGCATAATTGATTAAGAGCACCAATAAGGAGAACAAGTGGCGATTCAATTCCCCCCTCAGGTCCAGCCCCTTCCCTGGAGCCCCCCTCTCAGCACTGGCTGCACTCTGCTTATGAAAATGTACCTCAGAGTTGTTCTCGGCCTTGGTTCCCAGGAAGAACTGAGATAGGACAGGGCCTTGCAACCCCCTGGGGCTTGGAGCTCTGGAATTTGTTTGGTCTTTCTGCTTAGGGAAAGGCTATGGAAAGGTACTGGAAAAACTAGCTATTAATATATTAGGCTACAGAGCCACAAAAATATGGGCAGAGAGTACAGAGAACATATAAAAGAAAAAAGGCAGAAACCAAACGGCATCACCGGAGGCACAGTGCATAGGGCGGGACACAAAAAGTGTCCCTTTTCTCTGAGAAAGAGGACTCTGCCCCCCAGTTTCTTGATGTCAGTTTGGAGGAGGGTTTTGGCCCTGCAAGGGCAGCCAGGGTCCTTGTTGGTGGCAGCTTGGGTCTGCGAGGAGTCTTAATCCATGCGGAATTTCAGCATGCGGCTGTCAACTCCCAGATATGTGGCCTTCGATGCAAACAATGGCGCATTTCCATGTGAAAGAAAACTCAGTCCCCCAGATGCATGATGCCAGTTTTTAGGAGGCATTTAGCCCTACAATTGCAGCCAGAGTTCTAGCTGATGGCAGCTTGGGTCTGGGAAGGATCTTGATCCATGCGGCATTTCAGGTGGCGTCCGGTGTTACCTTTTCTCCCAGCCTGGAAAAGAAACTCGAGATCATTTTAGCAAGGAGGTAATATAAAAGGGGATCTTTATTTTGAAGGTCTTCAGGAGCAGTTATGGAAAGGTGTCCATAAAGCCCAGCCCCTCCAGGGGTGAGTACATATTTATAGCTTTTAGGAAATTAGCATAATTAAGAGCACCAATAAGGAGAACAAGTGGCGATTCAATTCCCCCTCAGGTCCAGCCCCTTCCCTGGAGCCCCCCTCTCAACACTGGCTGCACTCTGCTTATGAAAATGTACCTCAGAGTTGTTCTCGGCCTTGGTTCCCAGGAAGAACTGCGATAGGACAGGGCCTTGCAACCCCCTGGGGCTTGGAGCTCTGGAATTTGTTTTGTCTTTCTGCTTAGGGAAAGGCTATGGAAAGGTACTGGAAAAACTAGCTATTAATATAGTAGGCTACAGAGCCACAAAAATATGGGCAGAGAGTACAGAGAACATATAAAAGAAAAAAGGCAGAAACCAAGCGGCATCACCGGGAGCACAGTGCCTTAGGGCCGGGACACAAAAAGTGTCCCTTTTCTCTGAGAAAGAGAACTCTGCCCCCCAGTTTCTTGATGTCAGTTGGAGGGAGGGTTTTGGCCCTGCAAGGAGCAGCCAAGAGTCCTGTTGGTGGCAGCTTGGGTCTGAGAATCTTAATCCATCGCGAATTTCAGCATCGCGTGTCAACTCCCAGGTATGTGGCCTTGATGCAAACAATGACTTTCCCATGTGAAAGAAAACTCAGTCCCAATTGCACGATGCCAGTTTTAGGAGGCATTTAGCCCTGTGCAGCCAGAGTTCTAGCTGATGGCAGCTTGGGTCTGGGAAGGATCTTGATCATCACGGCATTTCAGGTGGTGTCCGGGAGCAGAGTGCCTTAGGGCCGGGACACAAAAAGTGTCCCTTTTCTCTGAGAAAGATAGCTCTGCCCCCAGTTTCTTGATGTCAGTTTGGAGGAGGGTTTTGGCCCTGCAAGGGCAGCCAGTGTCCTAGTCGATGGCAGCTTGGGTCTACGAGGGATCTTGCTCCATGCGGAATTTGAAGAGGCGGCAGTCGACTCCCAGACATGGGGCCTACGATACAAATGATGGCACTTACCCACGTGAAAGAAAACTTAGGCCCCCAGATTCATGATGTCGGTTTGGTGGAGGGTTTTGGCTCTACAAATGCAACCACAGTCCTGGTTGATGGCAACCTAGATCATGATAAATCTTGATCATCACGAATTTGAAGAGCGCAGCAGGGAGCAGAGTGCCTTAGGGCGGGACACAAAAAGTGTCCCTTTTCTCTGAGAAAGAGAACTCTGCCCCCCAGTTTCTTGATGTCAGTTTGGAGGAGGGTTTTGGCCCTGCAAGGGCAGTCAGCGGCCTTTTTTGTCGCAGCCTAGGTCTCTGAGGAATCTTAATCGATGCAAAATTTCAGCATGCGGCTGTAACTCCCAGATATGTGGCCTTCGATGCAAACAATGGCGCATTTCCACGTGAAAGAAAACTCAGTCCCCCAGATGCATGATGCCAGTTTTTAGGAGGCATTTAGCCCTACAATTGCAGCCAGAGTTCCTGTTGATGGCAGCTTGGGTCTGGGAAGGATCTTGATCCATGCGGCATTTCAGGTGGCGTCGGTGTTGCCTTTTCCCCCAGCCTGGAAAAGAAACTCGAGATCATTTTAGCAAGGAGGTAATATAAAGGGGATCTTTATTTTGAAGGTCTTCAGGAGCAGTTATGGAAAGGTGTCCATAAAAGCCCAGCCCCTCCAGGGGTGAGTACATATTTATAGCTTTTGGGAAATTAGCATAATTGATTAAGAGCACCAATAAGGAGAACAAGTGGCGATTCAATTCCCCCTCAGGTCCAGCCCCTTCCCTGGAGCCCCCCTCTCAGCACTGGCTGCACTCTGCTTATGAAAATGTACCTCAGAGTTGTTCTCAGCCTTGGTTCCCAGGAAGAACTGAGATGGGACAGGGCCTTGCAACCCCCTGGGGCTTGGAGCTCTGGAATTTGTTTTGTCTTTCTGCTTAGGGAAAGGCTATGGAAAGGTACTGGAAAAACTAGCTATTAATATAGTAGGCTACAGAGCCACAAAAATATGGGCAGAGAGTACAGAGAACATATAAAAGAAAAAAGGCAGAAACCAAGCGGCATCATTCCCCCCTTTTTTAGAGACTAACAAGACTCTGTCTTGTCTAGTCTCTACTCTGCATTCAACCGTACCTCTGGTTTATACAACTGGCTATCCCACTAGTTGTTACACAGATGCTAATTATAACTACAGTTACTATGAACATTTCTTTTATCTAGGTTCAGTTTAGTAACCATGAAGTGAGTGTACTGAAGATATTCAAGGTTCAGTAAGCTCTTTTGAGAGTTACTTGGTGTAGAATTTGAGTTTGCTTTCAAATTTCAACAAAATTTCTAAAAAAAATTTTCATTCAGATTTGCATAAGAACAACAACTAGTGTTAATGATTTTGTGGCTAGTAGGAAATTTAGAGCTATTTTGTTTTGTCAACAGCCTTTAATATGATTAAACATGACATTTGGAATCACAGCTCCATGGGCACAGGCCCAATCTTTATCTTGGGGCAAAACTTACCAGGCCAGATTCTCAACTTTGACAAGTTGTCCTTATATGAAGAGCTTTTGGATACATTTTGGACTAGAGTTACATGCAAATTTTAGGACCAAATTTGAATCACGGTTACCAACTGTACAGATAAGAGGTACAAAAGAACAGTTTAAATCATATCATCTCAATTTGTATCAGGCTCTGTTTTCTGGCTGTCTATGGAGCAGGCGTCTTCTTAACTCTGGAGCAGTGAATTCAAGGCTCTCTGCCAGCAGCTTTGGATTTGGTGAGGGTAGTCAGGACTTGGAATGACTCTTTTGACTTAGCTCGTAAGATTACTGTCCCTTCATTCAACATAGACTCAGTCTCTAGGCTTGAATAGTTGCTAGTCTTCCTTCCTTCTAGATGACTTTGCTCAGTTCCAGATCTTTCATTGATATAATCAGTTCAGCTTTTTGTGATGGCACATTTGATGGTAACACTTTTCTCATGGTTACCTGGTTCGTGGTTGTTACTGCATAACCTGTCTTTTGTTTGCCATCTAGCATGAAGCTGCTCTCATCTGCATACAGCTCCCAGGCTGGCACATCTTTCAGGTCTGCTCTGCTGGAATAGGCTTCTTCCATGGTCTGCAAACAGTCAGACTTAAATACATTATCAGTTAGTGCTGGGAACAGACATACTAGGATTGACAGCAAACGTTTCCAGAATAACATTATCCAGTTTCAGTAGCATGGCATAGGGTCCATGTCTTCTATGTTCACAGAACAAACTTACAGTGGGTTGCATGCAACTGTTGGATGTATCAATTCTTGGCTGCTGGTTGGATGCAGCAATTTTCAGTTGCTGACTGCCCTAGTTCTCCAGTTTCAGGATTATTTTACATAATAGTAAAGAGTCCTTGGTCTTTTTACTCACAAGGATACAGGAGAAGGTCTTTTACAAATTTAACTCAGTAAACCATTCCTAAGATATTTATTCCAACACAGGACTCACCAACACTTATAGCATGGTTTAGGGAGCTAAAAGCGGCTTCTTGTTCTTTGGGCTCGGTGTTTCCAGCACAGTGCTGGAGCAGACAAGGCTGGCTGCCCTCGCCTGCGGCCGAGGGACGAGGCGGCGGCATCTGAGCACCCGCCAGGGCACCCCGGCTTCGCCAGCTCGGCCCGTGCTGCTGCTCACAGCGGCTCTCGGGTGTCCTTAAAACAAGCTCGTTACTGTGGAAAGTGCGATAGGGCCGTTCCTGCTCTTAGATCTCACACACTCCCGGCCCGCTCTGGGCCGGTGCGGGCGGGGCCCAGGAGCAGCGAGTGAGCCGGGCCGTGGCCGCGCAGCGGCGGCCCCGCCTCCGCCAGAGCAGGGCCGAAGGCAGAAGCAGCGCAGCGGCAGCCCCGGTCCCGGTTCGCTTCCTGGGACCGCTCCCCCGCGCATCCCCCGGCCGTGACCAGGGCAATGGCAGGAATCACCTCCGCCCCTCTCAGAGCGGCTGGTGCCCCGCTTCTGTCACGGGGGAGTGACCGCCCTGCTCGCGGAGCCGTCCCGGAAGTCCGGGAGTAGCCCTTGCCTTAAAATCTTGGAAAAACTTTTTACAGATGGAACATAGAAAGTGGGGGCTTCTCCCCCTTCCCTTACAATGGTGCGAACCGAGCTTTCTCGACCGTTCCACAAAACTTGCTGGAAGCGAGGATCTCTCCCTCGCCTCCCACTAAGGAGCAGGCTGGACCACCCAGCCTCTCCACAGCCTGTAGAAGGATTTCTCATAAGCCTCCCACCAAGGAGCAGGCTGGGCATGGCAGCTCCTAAGCCTATCAGGAAGTGGGAATCTCTCCCCAGCTACCAAGGAACAAGCTGGGCGCCAGCCTCCCTGAAACCTGTAGGAAGTGGGAATCTCTCCCAAACCTCCCACCAAGGAGCAGGCTGGACACCCAGCCGCTCCACAAACCTGTAGGAAGTGGGAATCTCTCCCCAGCCTCCCACCAAGGAGCAGGCTGGACACCCAGCCGCTCCACAAACCTGTAGGAAGCGGGGCCCATCCCCCACCTCCTACCAAGAAGCAGACCAGGCCTCCCCCGGCCGCTCCATGCCCAGATGTCTCAGGCCAGCTTTCAATTCAAAACTCGCATGTGCTAAACATGAAATAAACTTTCGCACTGTGATTTGCTTTTCTCTACCAGTGAACAATCTCAGCCGAGATCACACACCCGCCTCCTCCCCACCAGCCGATCTCTGGGGCAGGTTGGAAAATCGGCAACAGGAAAACTTGGAGAAATGATTTCAAAAGCAAATTTTCTCACCACCACGCCAGGTTGTCCTGGGATCGCTAACAATTACTGACTTTAAACAGATACACAATACATAAACAATACACACATACAAACTACACACTACACAACGAAAAGAACCACCTTTATACTACCTCCTGTGGGATCTTGGAACCATGGTGTCTCGACCTCAGGCCCGTGGCAGGGAATTCTTTAGATTGCTGTCAGAAAGGAATTCCTTGCAGGATGTTTTCGGTCCAGAGGAAGGGTACAGGTTCTCGTGTCCCTTCTGGGTGTGCCAAATAACTGTTGCCTTTTCCCCCAGCCTGGAAAAGAAACTCGAGATCATTTTAGCAAGGAGGTAATATAAAAGGGGATCTTTAATTTGAAGGTCTTCAGGAGCAGTTATGGAAAGGTGTCCATAAAATCCCAGCCCCTCCAGGGGTGAGTACATATTTATAGCTTTTAGGAGGTGGCATATTGATTAAGAGCACCCAATAAGGAGAACAAGTGAGATTCAGAGATTCCCCCTCAGGTCCAGCCCCTTCCTGGGCCCCCCTCCTAAGCACTGGCTGCACTCTGCTTATGAAAATGCCACCTCAAGTTGTTCTCGACCTTGGTTCCAGGAAGGGCAAAATAGGACAGGAGCCTTACAACCCCCTAGGGCTTGGAGCTCTAAAGTTGTTTTTGTCTTTCTTGAGAAGAAAGAGCTATGGAAAGGTACTGGAAAAACTAGCTATTAATATAGTAGGCTACAGAGCCACAAAAGAAATAATGTGCAGAGAGTACAGAGGAACATATAAAAGAAAAAAGGCAGAAACCAAGCGGCATCCCGGAGCACAGTGCATGGGGCGGGACACAAAAAAGTGTCCCTTTTCTCTGAGAAGAGAACTCTGCCCCAGTTTCTTGATGTCAGTTTGGGAGGAGGGTTTTAGCCCCTGCAAAGGAGAGCCAGTGTCCTAGTCGGTGGCAGCTTGGGTCTGTGAGGGATCTTGCTCCATGCGGAATTTGAAGAGGCGGCAGTCGACTCCCAGACATGGGGCCTACGATACAAATGATGGCACTTTTCCACGTGAAAGAAAACTTAGGCCCCCAGATTCATGATGTCGGTTTGGTGGAGGTTTTGGCCCTACAAATGCAGCCAGAGTCCTGGTTGATGGCATCTTGCGTCAGCGAATAATCTTGATCCATACGGAATTTCAGGTGGCGTCCGGGAGCAGAGTGCCTTAGGGCCAGGACACAAAAAGTGTCCCTTTTCTCTGAGAAAGAGAACTCTGCCCCCCAGTTTCGTATGTCAGTTTGGAGGAGGGTTTTGGCCCTGCAAGGGCAGCCAGCGTCCTTGTCGGTGGCAGCTTGGGTCTGCGAGGAATCTTGATCCATGCGGAATTTCAGGAGGCATCCGGGAGCACAGTGCCTTAGGCGGGACACAAAAAGTGTCTTTTCTCTGAGAAAGAGACTCTGCCCCAGTTTCATGATGTCAGTTTGGAGGAGGATTTTGGCCCTGCAAGGGCAGCCAGGGTCCTTCTCGGTGGCTACTTGGGTCTGCGAGGAATTCTGATCCATACGGTATATCAGGAGGAAGTAGGGAGCTCAGTGCCTTAGGGCCGGGACACAAGAAGTGTCCCTTTTCTCTGAGAAAGAGAACTCTGCCCCCCAGTTTCTTGATGTCAGTTTGGAGGAGGGTTTTGGCCCTGCAAGGGCAGCCAGGGGTCTTGTTGGTGGCAGCTTGGGTCTGCGAGGAATCTTAATCCATGCGGAATTTCAGCATGCGGCTGTCAACTCCCAGATATGTGGCCTTCGATTCAAACAATGGCGCTTTTCCATGTGAAAGAAAACTCAGTCCCCAGATGCATGATGCCAGTTTTTAGGAGGCATTTAGCCCTACAATTGCAGCCAGAGTTCTAGTTGATGGCAGCTTGGGTCTGGGAAGGATCTTGATCCATGCGGCATTTCAGGTGGCGTCCGGGAGCAGAGTGCCTTAGGGCCGGGACACAAAAAGTGTCCCTTTTCTCTGAGAAAGATGGCTCTGCCCCCCAGTTTCTTGATGTCAGTTTGGAGGAGGGTTTTGGCCCTGCAAGGGCAGCCAGGGTCCTTGTCGGTGGCAGCTTGGGTCTTTGAGGGATCTTGCTCCATTCAGAATTTGAAGAGGCGGCAGTCGACTCCCAGACAGGGGGCCTACGATACAAATGATGGCACTTTTCCACGAGAAAGAAAACTTAGGCCCCCAGATTCATGATGTCTGTTTGGTGGAGGGTTTGGCCCTACAAATGCAACCAGAGTCCTGGTTGATGGCATCTTGCGTCAGCGAATAATCTTGATCCATACGGAAATTCAGGTGGCGTCCGGGAGCACAGTGCCTTAGGGCCGGGACACAAAAAGTGTCCCTTTTCTCTGAGAAAGCGAACTCTGCCCCCCAGTTTCTTGATGTCAGTTTGGAGGAGGGTTTTGGCCCTGCAAGGGCAGCCAGGGTCCTTGTCGGTGGCAGCTTGGGTCTGTGAGGGATCTTGATCCATAGGAATTTGAAGAGGCATCCGGGAGCACAGTGCCTTAGGGCCGGGACACAAAAAGTGTCCCTTTTCTCTGAGAAAGGGAACTCTGCCCCCCACTTTCTTGATGTCAGTTTGGAGGAGGGTTTTGGCCCTGCAAGGGCAGCCAGGGTCCT
>JAVTVJ010006598.1:0-13381 GCA_034509425.1 Eopsaltria australis
CCCAAAATCCTGCTCAGATCCCCCTAAACCGCTCAGGGACACCCAAAATCCCCCAAATTCACCCCAAAATCCACTTCAGATCCCTCTAAACCCCTCCGGGATCCCCAAAATCTCCCAAATTCACCCCAAAATCCACTTCAGGTGCCCCTAAACCCCTCAGGGATCCCCAAAATCCACCAAATTCACCCCACAATCCCCCATATTCTACCTGGGACCCCCATCATACCCTACATTTCCCCCCAAAGCCCTCAGATCGCCTCAAAACCCACTGCGTTAGCGCCACCTAGTGGCCGGGAGGTCTCAGTGCCTGCCGGGCTAGAGCCAGGCCGAGCAGGAGCTGCGCATGCGCCGCCTGCTGGGGGAGGAGTCGCCCGTCAGGCCAGGCCCCTGGGGCGGGGCCGCGGACGCTATGCAAATGAGGCGGCCTTAGATGGGAAAAATGACCAACTATGGAAAAGATGGCTGAAAATGGAGGAAAATGCGGTTTTTAGGAGGAAAAGGGGGATCTGGGGGCAGTTTGGGGGGATTTGGGGAAAATTGGGGCAGTTCTGGGTCATTTTGGGGACTTTTTGGGGAAGTTTTGGGTCATTTTGGGTCTTTTGGAGGGCTTGGAGACGAAACTACTATGACGCAAATGATGGAAATGCGAATATTAACGCTGAATGGACTCATGCTTTTCATGGCAAAATGAAGTTTTATTGCAAGGGAATGATAAGATTTATTGATCACGGCCTGTATTTATGCAAAAAAATGAATGAATAATACTTCAACAAACGATATACGCAAATGAGGTTGGAGTGGTGAATGTTGGTGTTAGGTCCACGCCTTTTGATCAAACAAGGCCGTGATCATGGGTGCCGCCAACGCCCTTTATGGGCCTAATCAGGGACAAACTATGGTCAGGCCAAACCCCCAACGACACCCAAAATTCACCCCAAAATCCACTTCAGATCTCACTAAACCGCTCAGGGACACCCAAAATCCCCCAAATTCACCCCAAAATCCACTTCAGGTGGCCCTAAACCCCTCAGGGATCCCCAAAATCCACCAAATTCACCCCACAATCCCCCATATTCTACCTGGGACCCCCATCATCCCCTACATTTCCCCCCCAAGCCCTCAGATCGCCTCAAAACCCCCGGCGTTAGCGCCACCTAGTGGCCGGGAGGTCTCAGTGCCTGCCGGGCTAGAGCCAGGCCGAGCAGGAGCTGCGCATGCGCCGCCTGCTGGGGGAGGAGTCGCCCGTCAGGCCACGCCCCTGGGGGCGGGGCCGCGGCCGCAATGCAAATGAGGCGGGCTTAGATGGGAAAAATGAGCAAATATGGAAAAGATGGCTGAAAATGGAGGAAATGCGGTTTTTAAGGGGGAAAAGGGGGATCTGGGGCAGTTTGGGGGGATTTGGGGAAAATTGGGGCAGTTCTGGGTCATTTTGGGGACTTTTTGGGGAAGTTTTGGGTCATTTTGGGTCTTTTGGAGGGCTTGGGGAAACACTTGATGCAAATGATGGAAATGCGATATTAACGCTGATGGACCTGACTTTTTCATGCAAATGAAGTTTATTGCAAGGACTGAATAAATTAATTGAATCACGACCTGTTTTATAGCAAAAAATGATGAATATTCCACCGACTATACGCAAATGAGGTTGGAGTGTGATGTTTTGGGTGTATCGAGTGCAGCGCCCTTTTGCTTGGCACAAGAGCCCGTGATCACTAGGGTGTGGCCGCTTTATGCGTCAGGGAAAATATGGTCCCCAAAATCCCAATTAAATTCACTCCAAAATCTGCTCAGGATCACTTCTAAACCGCTCAGGGACCCAAAATCCCCCAAATTCACCCCAATATCCACTTCAGGTGCCACTAAACCCCTCAGGGATCCCCAAAATCCACCAAATTCACCCCACAATCCCCCATATTCTACCTGGGACCCCCATCATCCCCTACATTTCCCCCCAAAGCCCTCAGATCGCCTCAAAACCCACTGCGTTAGCGCCACCTAGTGGCCGGGAGGTTATAGTGCCTGCCGGGCTAGAGCCAGGCCGAGCAGGAGCTGCGCATGCGCCGCCTGCTGGGGGAGGAGTCGCCCGTCAGGCCACGCCCCTGGGGGCGGGGCCGCGGCCGCAATGCAAATGAGGCGGCCTTAGATGGGAAAAATGACCAACTATGGAAAAGATGGCTGAAAATGGAGGAAAATGCGGTTTTTAGGGGGGAAAAGCGGGATCTGGGGGCAGTTTGGGGGGATTTGGGGAAAATTGGGGCAGTTCTGGGTCATTTTGGGGACTTTTTGGGGAAGTTTTTGGGTCATTTTGGGTCTTTTGGAGGGCTTGGGGAAACACTTGATGCAAATGATGGAAATGCGATTAATTAACGCTGATGGACTCTGCTTTTCATGCAAATGAAGTTTATTGCAAGGGAATGAAAAAGATCTAATTGAATCACTCCTGTATTTATGCAAAAAAATAATGAATATTCACCGACTATACGCAAATGAGGTTGGAGTGTGGATGTTGGTGTTAAGCCACGCCCCTTTTGCTTCAAACAAGGCCCCGTGATCACTGGGTGTGGCCACGCCCTTTATGCTAATCAGGGACAAATATGGCCAGCCCAAAATCCCAATCAAATTCACCCCAAAATCCTGCTCAAATCCTTCTAAACCCCTCAGGGACCCCCAAAATCCCCCAAATTCACCCCAAAATCCACTTCAGATCCCCCTAAACCACTCAGGGACACCCAAAATCCCCCAAATTCACCCCAAAATCCACTTCAGGTGCGCTAAACCTCAAGAGATCCCCAAATCCACCAAATTCACGGCCTCCCACAATCACCCAATATTCTACCTGGGAAACGGGGGTGCCATATCCCTACATTTCCCGCCAAAGGCCCTCAGATCGACTCCAAACCCACTGCGTTAGCGCCACCTATGGCGGGAAAGGTCATCAAGTGCCTGCCAGGGCTAGACTGGCCGAGAGGAGAGCTGCGCATGCGCCGCCTGCTGGGGGAGGAGTCGCCCGTCTGGCCACGCCCCTGGGGGCGGGGCCGCGGCCGCTATGCAAATGAGGCGGCCTAAGATGGGAAAAATGAGCAACTATGGAAAAGATGGCTGAAAATGGAGGAAAATGCGGTTTTTAGGGGGGAAACGGGGGATCTGGGGGCAGTTTGGGGGAATTTGGGGAAAATTGGGGCAGTTCTGGGTCATTTTGGGGACTTTTTGGGGAAGTTTGGGTCATTTTGGGTCTTTTGAAGGGCTTGGGGAAACACTTGATGCAAATGATGGAAATGCGATTAATTAACGCTGATGGACTCTGCTTTTCATGCAAATGAAGTTTATTGCAAGGGAATGAATAAGATTTAATTGAATCACGCTGTAATTTTATGCAAAAAAATGATGAATAATTCACCGACTATCGCAAATGAGGTTGAGTGTGAATGTTTGGTCGTTAGGTCACGCCCGCTTTTGATAAACAAGGCCCCGTGATCAATGGGTGCGCACGCCCTTTATGCTAATCAGGGACAAATATGGTCAGCCCAAAACATCCCAAATTCACCCCAAAATCCTGCTCAGATCCTTCTAAAGCCCTCAGGGACCCCCAAAATCCCCCGAATTCACCCCAAAATCCACTTCAGGTGCCCCTAAACCCCTCGGGGATCCCCAAAATCCACCAAATTCACCCCACAATCCCCCATATTCTACCTGGGACCCCCATCATCCCCTACATTTCCCCCCAAAGCCCTCAGATCGCCTCAAAACCCACTGCGTTAGCGCCACCTAGTGGCCGGGAGGTCTCAGTGCCTGCCGGGCTAGAGCCAGGCCGAGCAGGAGCTGCGCATGCGCCGCCTGCTGGGGAGGAGTCGCTCGTCAGGCCACGCCCCTGGGGGCGGGGCCGCGGCCGCTATGCAAATGAGGCGGCCTTAGATGGGAAAAATGACCAAATATGGAAAAGATGGCTGAAAATGGAGGAAAATGCGGTTTTTAGGGGGGAAAGGGGGATCTGGGGGCAGTTTGGGGAGATTTGGGGAAAATTGGGGCAGTTCTGGGTCATGTTGGGGACTTTTTGGGGAAGTTTTGGGTCATTTTGGGTCTTTTGGAGGGCTTGGGGAAACACTTGATGCAAATGATGGAAATGCGATTAATTAACGCTGATGGACTCTGCTTTTCATGCAAATGAAGTTTATTGCAAGGGAATGAATAAGATCTAATTGAATCGCCTGTATTTATGCAAAAAAAGACGAATATTCACCAACTAGACGCAAATGAGGTTGGAGTGAGGATGTTGGTGTTAGGCCACGCCCCTTTTGATTCAAACAAGGCCCCGTGATCACTGGCTGTGGCCACGCCCTTTATGCTAATCAGGGAAAATATGGTCAGCGCAAAACCCCCCCAAAATTCACCCCAAAATCCTGCTCAGATCCTTCTAAACCCCTCAAGGACACCCAAAATCCCCCAAATTCACCCCCAAATCCACTTCAGATCCCCCTAAACCGCTCAGGGACACCCAAAATCCCCCAAATTCACCCCAAAATCCACTTCAGGTGGCCCTAAACCCCTCAGGGATCCCCAAAATCAACCAAATTCACCCCACAATCCCCCATATTCTACCTGGGACCCCCATCATCCCCTACATTTCCCCCCAAAGCCCTCAGATCGCCTCAAAGCCCACTGCGTTAGCGCCGCCTAGTGGCCGGGAGGTCTCAGTGCCTGCCGGGCTAGAGCCAGGCCGAGCAGGAGCTGCGCATGCGCCGCCTGCTGGGGGAGGAGTCGCCCGTCAGGCCACGCCCTGGGGGCGGGGCCGCGGCCGCTATGCAAATGAGGCCGCCTTAGATGGGAAAAATGAGCAAATATGGAAAAGATGGCTGAAAATGGAGGAAAATGCGGTTTTTAGGGGGGAAAAGGGGATCTGGGGGCAGTTTGGGGCGATTTGGGGAAAATTGGGGCAGTTCTGGGTCATTTTGGGGACTTTTTGGGGAAGTTTTGGGTCATTTTGGGTCTTTTGGAGGGCTTGGGGAAACACTTGATGCAAATGATGGAATGCGATTAATTAACGCTGATGGACTCTGCTTTCATGCAAATGAAGTTATTTGCCGGGAATGAATAAGATTTAATTGATCACGCCTGTATTTTATGCCAAAATGATGAATATTCATCAAACTATACGCAAATGAGGTTGGAGTGTGGATGTTGGTGTTAAGCCACGCCCCTTTTGCTTCAAACAAGGCCCCGTGATCACTGGGTGTGGCCACGCCCTTTATGCTATTCAGGGACAAATATGGCCAGCCCAAAATCCCCATCAAATTCACCCCAAAATCCTGCTCAGATCCTTCTAAACCCCTCAGGGACCCCCAAAATCCCCCAAATTCACCCCAAAATCCCCTTCAGATCCCCCTAAACCGCTCAGGGACACCCAAAATCCCCCAAATTCACCCCAAAATCCACTTCAGGTGCCCCTAAACCCCTCAGGGATCCCCAAAATCCACCAAATTCACCCCACAATCCCCCATATTCTACCTGGGACCCCCATCATCCCCTACATTCCCCCCAAAGCCCTCAGATCGCCTCAAAACCCACTGCGTTAGCGCCACCTAGTGGCCAGAAGGTCTCAGTGCCTGCCGGGCTAGAGCCAGGCCGAGCAGGAGCTGCGCATGCGCCGCCTGCTGGGGGAGGAGTCGCCCGTCAAGCCACGCCCCTGGGGGCGGGGCCGCGGCCGCTATGCAAATGAGGCGGCCTTAGATGGGAAAAATGACCAACTATGGAAAAGATGGCTGAAAATGGAGGAAAATGCGGTTTTTAGGGGTGAAAAGGGGGATCTGGGGGCAGTTTGGGGGGATTTGGGGAAAATTGGGGCAGTTCTGGGTCATTTTGGGGACTTTTTGGGGAAGTTTTGGGTCATTTTGGGTCTTTTGGAGGGCTTTGGGAAACACTTGATGCAAATGATGGAAATGCGATTAATTAACGCTGATGGACTCTGCTTTTCATGCAAATGAAGTTTATTGCAAGGGAATGCATAAGATTTAATTGAATCACGCCTGTATTTATGCCAAAAAATGATGAATATTCACCGACTATACGCAAATGAGGTTGGAGTGTGGATGTTGGTGTTAGGCCACGCCCCTTTTGATTCAAACAAGGCCCCGTGATCACTGGGTGTGGCCAAGCCCTTTATGCTAATCAGGGACAAATATGGTCAGCCCAAAACCCCCCAAATTCACCCCAAAATCCTGCTCAGATCCTTCTAAACCCCTCAGGGACCCCCAAAATCCCCAATATTCACCCCAAAATCCACTTCAGATCCCCCTAAACCGCTCAGGGACACCCAAAATCCCCCAAATTCACCCCAAAATCCACTTCAGGTGCCCCTAAACCCCTCAGGGATCCCCAAATCCACCAAATTCACCCTACAATCCCCCATATTCTACCTGGGACCCCCATCATCCCCGACATTTCCCCCCAAAGCCCTCAGATCGCCTCAAAACCCACTGCGTTAGCGCCACCTAGTGGCCGGGAGGTCTCAGTGCCTGCCGGGCTAGAGCCAGGCCGAGCAGGAGCTGCGCATGCGCCGCCTGCTGGGGGAGGAGTAACCCGTCAGGCCACGCCCCTGGGGGCGGGGCCGCGGACGCTATGCAAATGAGGCGGCCTTAGATGGGAAAAATGAGCAACTATGGAAAAGATGGCTGAAAATGGAGGAAAATGTGGTTTTTAGGGGGGAAAAGGGGGATCTGGGGGCAGTTTGGGGGGATTTGGGGAAAATTGGGGCAGTTCTGGGTCATTTTGGGGACTTTTTGGGGAAGTTTTGGGTCATTTTGGGTCTTTGGAGGGCTTGGGGAAACACTTGATGCAAATGATGGAATGCGTTATTAACGTGACGGACTTGCTTTTCATGCAATGAAGTTTATTGCAAGGGATGATAAGATTTAATTGAATCACGCTGTATTTATGCAAATGAATGAATTTCACACGACTATACGCAAATGAGGTTGGAGTGTGGATGTTGGTGTTAGGCCACGCCCCTTTTGATTCAAACACGGCCCCGTGATCACTGGGTGTGGCCACGCCCTTTCTGCTAATCAGGGACAAATATGGTCAGCCCAAAACCCCCCAACTTCACCCCAAAATCCTGCTCAGATCCTTCTAAACCCCTCAGGGACCCCCAAAATCCCCCAAATTCACCCCAAAATCCACTTCAGATCCCCCTAAACCGCTCAGGGACACCCAAAATCCCCCAAATTCACCCCCAAATCCACTTCAGGTGCCCCTAAACCCCTCAGGGATCCCCAAAATCCACCAAATTCACCCCACAATCCCCCATATTCTACCTGGGACCCCCATCATCCCCTACATTTCTCCCCAAAGCCCTCAGATCGCCTCAAAACCCACTGCGTTAGCGCCACCTAGTGGCCGGGAGGTCTCAGTGCCTGCCGGGCTAGAGCCAGGCCACGCAGGAGCTGCGCATGCGCCGCCTGCTGGGGGAGGAGTCGCCCGTCAGGCCACGCCCCTGGGGGCGGGGCCGCGGCCGCTATGCAAATGAGGCGGCCTTAGATGGGAAAAATGAGCAAATATGGAAAAGATGGCTGTAAATGGAGGAAAATGCGTTTTTTAGGGGGGCAACGGGGGATCTGGGGGCAGTTTGGGAGGATTTGGGGAAATTGGGGCCGTTCTGGGTTCATTTTGGGGACTTTTTGGGGAGTTTTGGGTCATTTTGGTCTTTTGGGGGCTTGGGGAAACCTAGATGCAAATGATGGAAATGCGCTAATTAACGCTGATGGACTCTCTTTTCAATGCAAATGAGTTTATTGCCAAAGGGATGAATAAGATTTAATTGAATCAGCATGTATTATGCAAAAAAATGATGAATATTCACCGACTAGACGCAAATGAGGGTGGAGTGTGGATGTTGGTGTTAGGCTACGCCCCTTTTGATTCAAACAAGGCCCCGTGATCACTGGCTGTGGCCACGCCCTTTATGCTAATGAGGGACAAACATGGTCAGCCCAAAATCCCCAATAAATTCACCCCAAAATCCTGCTCAGATCCTTCTAAAACCTCAGGGACCCAAAATCCCCCAAATTCACCCCAAAATCCACTTCAGATCTCCCTAAACCCCTCAGGGACACCAAAAATCCCCCAAATTCACCCCAAAATCCAATTCAGGTGCCCCTAAACCCCTCAGGGATCCCCAAAATCCACCAAATTCCCCCCACAATCCCCCATATTCTGCCTGGGACCCCCATCATCCCCTACATTTCCCCCCAAAGCCTTCAGATCGCCTCAAAACCCACTGCGTTAGCGCCACCTAGTGGCCGGGAGGTCTCAGTGCCTGCCGGCTAGAGCCAGGCCGAGCAGGAGCTGCGCATGCGCCGCCTGCTGGGGGAGGAGTCGCCCGTCAGGCCACGCCCCTGGGGCGGGGCCGCGGACGCTATGCAAATGAGGCGGCCTTAGATGGGAAAAATGACCAACTATGGAAAAGATGGCTGAAAAGGGAGGAAAATGCGGGTTTTAGGGGGGAAAAGGGGGATCTGGGGGCAGTTTGGGGGGGTTTGGGGAAAATTGGGGCAGTTCTGGGTCATTTTGGGGACTTTTTGGGGAAGTTTTGGGTCATTTTGGGTCTTTTGGAGGGTATGGGGAAACACTTGATGCAAATGATGGAAATGCGATTAATTAACGCTGATGGACTCTGCTTTTCATGCAAATGAAGTTTATTGCAAGGGAATGAATAAGATTTAATTGAATCACGCCTGTATTTATGCCAAAAATGATGAATATTCACCGACTATACGCAAATGAGGTTGGAGTGTGGATGTTGGTGTTAGGCCACGCCCCTTTTGATTCAAACAAGGCCCCGTGATCACTGGGTGTGGCCACGCCTTTTATGCTAATCAGGGACAAATATGGTCAGCCCAAAACCCCCAACTTCACCCCAAAATCCTGCTCAGATCTCCCTAAACCCCTCAGGGACCCCCAAAATCCCCCAAATTCACCCCAAAATCCACTTCAGATCTCCCTAAACCGCTCAGGGACACCCAAAATCCCCCAAATTCACCCCAAAAATCCACTTCAGGTGCCCCTAAACCCCTCAGGGATCCCCAAAATCCACCAAATTCACCCCACAATCCCCCATATTCTACCTGGGACCCCCATCATCCCCTACATTTCCCCCCAAAGCCCTCAGATCGCCTCAAAACCCACTGCGTTAGCGCCACCTAGTGGCCGGGAGGTCTCAGTGCCTGCCAGGCTAGAGCCAGGCTGAGCAGGAGCTGCGCATGCGCCGCCTGCTGGGGGAGGAGTCGCCCGTCAGGCCACGGCCCTGGGGGCGGGGCCGCGGCCGCTATGCAAATGAGGCGGCTTTTAGATGGGAAAAATGAGCAAATATGGAAAAGATGGCTGAAAATGGAGGAAATGCGGTTTTTAAGGGGGAAAAGGGGGATCTGGGGCAGTTTGGGGGGATTTGGGGAAAATTGGGGCAGTTCTGGGTCATTTTGGGGACTTTTTGGGGAAGTTTTGGGTCATTTTGGGTCTTTTGGAGGGCTTGGGGAAACACTTGATGCAAATGATGGAAATGCGATTAAATAACGCTGATGGACTTTGCTTCTCATGCAAATGAAGTTTATTGCAAGGGAATGCATAAGATCTAATTGAATCACGCCTGTATTTATGCAAATAAATGATTAATATTCACAAGACTATCGAATGAGGTTGGAGTGTGGATGTTGTGTTAGGCAGCCCTTTTTGATTCAAACAAGGCCCCGTGACATGGGTGTGCCAGCCTTTAATGCTATCAGGGAAATATGGTCAGCCCAAAACCCCCCAAAATTCACCCCAAAATCCTGCTCAGATCCTTCTAAACCCCTCAGGGACCCCCAAAATCCCCCAAATTCACCCCAAAATCCACTTAAGATCCCCCTAAACCGCTCAGGGACACCCAAAATCCCCCAAATTCACCCCAAAATCCACTTCAGGTGCCCCTAAACCCCTCAGGGATCCCCAAAATCCACCAAATTCACCCCACAATCCCCCATATTCTACTTGGGACCCCCATCATCCCCTACATTTCCCCCCAAAGCCCTCAGATCGCCTCAAAACCCACTGCGTTAGCGCCACCTAGTGGCCGGGAGGTCTCAGTGCCTGCCGGGCTAGAGCCAGGCCGAGCAGGAGCTGCGCATGCGCCGCCTGCTGGGGGAGGAGTCGCCCGTCAGGCCACGCCCCTGGGGGCGGGGTCACAACCGCTATGCAAAAGAGGCGGCCTTAGATGGGAAAAATGAGCAACTATGGAAAAGATGGCTGAAAATGGAGGAAAATGCGGTTTTTAGGGGGGAAACGGGGGATCTGGGGGCAGTTTGGGGGGATTTGGGGAAAATTGGGGCAGTTCTGGGTATTTTGGGGACTTTTTGGGGAAGTTTTGGGTCATTTTGGGTCTTTTGGAGGGCTTGGGGAAACACTTGATGCAAATGATGGAAATGCGATTAATTAACGCTGATGGACTCTGCTTTTCATGCAAATGAAGTTTATTGCAAGGGAATGAATAAGATTTAATTGAATCACGCCTGTATTTATGCAAATAATGATGAATACACCGACTTATACGCAAATGAAGGTTGGAGTGTGGATTTGGTGTTAGGCACGCCCTTTTGATTCAAACAAGGCCCGTGATCACTGGGTGTGGGCCCACGCCCCTTATGCTTTAAATTTCAGGGAAACAAAATTTAATTGGTCCCCAGCCCAAAAAAACCTCCCCACTTCACCCAAAATCCTGCTTAGATCTTCTAAAACCCCTCAGGACCCCAAAATCCCAAATTCAACGCAAAATCCACTTCAGATCCCTAACCGTCAGGGACACCAAAATCCCAAATTACGCCAAATCCACTTCAAAGGTGCCCTAAACCCTCAGGTCCAAAATCCACCAATCCACCCAAATCCCCATATTCTAGCCTGGGACCCATCAATCCTACATTCCCCCAAAGCCCTCAGATCGCCCTCCAACCCACTGCGTTAGCGCCACCTAGTGGCCGGGAGGTCTCAGTGCCTGCCGGGCTAGAGCCAGGCCGAGCAGGAGCTGCGCATGCGCCGCCTGCTGGGGGAGGAGTCGCCCGTCCGGCCACGCCCCTGGGGGCGGGGGGCGGCCGCTATGCAAATGAGGCGGCCTTAGATGGGAAAAATGAGCAAATATGGAAAAGATGGCTGAAAATGGAGGAAAATGCGGTTTTTTAGGGGGGAAAAGGGGGATCTGGGGGCAGTTTGGGGGGATTTGGGGAAAATTGGGGCAGTTTTGGGTCATTTTGGGGACTTTTTGGGGAAGTTTTGGGTCATTTTGGGTCTTTTGAAGGGCTTGGGGAAACACTTGATGCAAATGATGGAAATGCGATTAATTAACGCTTATGGACTCTGCTTTTCATGCAAATGAAGTTTATTGCAAGGGAATGAATAAGATTTAATTGAATCACGCCTGTATTTATGCCAAAAAATGATGAATATTCACCGACTATACGCAAATGAGGTTGGAGTGTGGATGTTGGTGTTAGGCCACGCCCCTTTTGATTCAAACAAGGCCCCGTGATCACTGGGTGTGGCCACGCCCTTTATGCTAATCAGGGACAATATGGTCAGCCCAACCCCTCAAATTCACCCAAATCTGCTCAAGATCTTCTAAACCTAGGGACCCCAAAATCCCATTACCCCAAAATCCCTTCAGATCCCCTAAACGCTCAGGGACACAAAATCCCAAAATTACCAAATCCATTTCAGGTGCCCCTAAACCTCAGGGATCCCAAAATCCAACCAAATTCCCACATCCCATATTTCGGGGACCCCCATCATCCCCTACATTTCCCCCCAAAGCCCTCAGATCGCCTCAAAACCCACTGCGTTAGCGCCACCTAGTGGCCGGGAGGTCTCAGTGCCTGCTGGGCTCGAGCCAGGCCGAGCAGGAGCTGCGCATGCGCCGCCTGCTGGGGGAGGAGTCGCCCGTCAGGCCACGGCCCTGGGGGCGGGGCCGCGGCCGCTATGCAAATGAGGCGGCCTTAGATGGGAATAATGAGCAAATATGGAAAAGATGGCTGAAAATGGAGGAAAATGCGGTTTTTAGGGGGGAAAAGGGGGATCTGGGGGCAGTTTGGGGGGATTTGGGGAAAATTTGGGCAGTTCTGGGTCATTTTGGGGACTTTTTGGGGAAGTTTTGGGTCATTTTGGGTCTTTTGGAGGGCTTGGGGAAACACTTGATGCAAATGATGGAAATGCGATTAATAACGCTGATGGACTCTGCTTTTCATGCAAATGAAGTTTATTGCAAGGGAATGAATAAGATTTAATTGAATCACGCCTGTATTTATGCAAATAAATGATGAATATTCACCGACTATATGCAAATAAGGTTGGAGTGTGGATGTTGGTGTTAGGCCACGCCCCTTTTGATTAAACAAGGCCTGAATCCTGGGTGTGGCCAGCCCTTTATGCTAAATCAGGGACATATGGTAGCCCAAAACCCAACTTCACCCCAAAATCCTGCTCAGACCTTTCTACACCCCTCAGGGGACCCCAATCCCCAAATTCCCAGAATCCCTTCCAGACCCCTAACCGCTCAGGGACACCCAAAATCCCAAATTCACCCCAAAAATCACTTCAGGTGCCCTAAAAACCCCTCGGGATCCAAATCCCACCAAAATTCCCCACAATCCCCCATATTCTACCTGGGACCCCCATCATCCCCTACATTTCCCCCCAAAGCCCTCAGATCGCCTCAAAACCCACTGCGTTAGCGCCACCTAGTGGCCGGGAGGTCTCAGTGGCTGCCGGGCTAGAGCCAGGCCGAGCAGGAGCTGCGCATGCGCCGCCTGCTGGGGGAGGAGTCGCCCGTCAGGCCACGCCCCTGGGGCGGGGCCGCGGACGCTATGCAAATGAGGCGGCCTTAGATGGGAAAAATGACCAACTATGGAAAAGATGGCTGAAAATGGAGGAAAATGCGGTTTTAGGGGGGAAAAGGGGGATCTGGGGGCAGTTTGGGGGGATTTGGGGAAAATTGGGGCAGTTCTGGGTCATTTTGGGGACTTTTTGGGGAAGTTTTGGGTCATTTTGGGTCTTGTGGAGGGCTTGGGGAAACACTTGATGCAAATGATGGAAATGGGATTAATTAACGCTGATGGACTCTGCTTTTCATGCAAATGAAGTTTATTGCAAGGGAATGAATAAGATTTAATTGAATCACGCCTGTATTTATGCAAATAATGATGAATATTCACCGACTAGACGCAAATGAGGTTGGAGTGTGGATGTTGGTGTTAGGCCACGCCCCTTTTGATTCAAACAAGGCCCCGTGATCACTGGCTGTGGCCACGCCCTTTATGCTAATCAGGGACAAATATGGTCAGCCCAAAAACCCCATTAAATTCACCCCAAAATC
>JAVTVJ010006600.1:0-19777 GCA_034509425.1 Eopsaltria australis
CTAGTCGATGTCAGCTTGGGTCTACGAGGGATCTTGCTCCATGCAGAATTTGAAGAGGCGGCCGTCGACTCCCAGACATGGGGCCTACGATACAAATGATGGCACTTTTCCACGTGAAAGAAAACTTAGGCCCCCAGATTCATGATGTCGGTTTGGTGGAGGATTTTAGCCCTACAAATGCAACCAGAGTCTGGGTTGATGGCAGCTTGCGTCAGCGAATAATCTTGACTCACGGAATTTCAGGTGGCGTCCAGATGAGAGTGCCTTAGGGCCGGGACACAAAAAGTGTCCCTTTTCTCGAAGAAAGAGAACTCTGCCCCCCACTTTCTTGATGTCCGTTTGGAGGAGGGTTTTGGCCCTGCAAGGGCAGCCAGGGTCCTTGTCGGTGGCAGCTTGGGTCTGTGAGGGATCTTGATTCATACGGAATTTGAAGAGGCGGCAGGGAGCAGAGTGCTTAGGGCGGGACACAAAAGTGTCTTTTCTCTGAGAAAGGAACTCGCCCCCAGTTTTCTTTGAATGTAAGTTTGGAGAGGTTTGTCCCTGCAAGGGAGCAGGGTCCTGTTTGGTGGCAGCTTGGGTTGCGAGGAATCTTGACATACGGAATAATCAGGAAGGAAGCAAGGAGACAAGTGCTTAGGGCGGGACACAAAAAGTGTCCTTTTCTCTGAGAAGAGATCTGCCCAGTTCTTGATGTCAGTTTTGGAGAGGGTTTGGCCCTAAAGGGCAGCCAGCGTCCTTGTTGTGGACTTGGGTTGCGAGGACTCTTAATCCATGCGGAATTTCAGCATGTGGCTTTCAACTCCCAGATATGTGGCCTTCGATGCAAACAATGGCGCATTTCCATGTGAAAGAAAACTCAGTCCCCCAGATGCATGATGCCAGTTTTTAGGAGGCATTTAGCCCTACAATTGCAGCCAGAGTTCTAACTGATGGCAGCTTGGGTCTGGGAAGGATCTTGATCCATGCGGCATTTCAGGTGGCGTCCGGTGTTGCTTTCCCCCAGCCTGGAAAAGAAACTCGAGATCATTTTAGCAAGGAGGTAATATAAAAGGGGATCTTTATTTTGAAGGTCTTCAGGAGCAGTTATGGAAAGGTGTCCATAAAAGCCCACCCCCTCCAGGGGTGAGGATGTATTTATAGCTTTTAGAAAATTAGCATAATTGATTAAAAGCACCAATAAGGAGAACAAGTGCTGATTCAATTCCCTCAGGTCAGCCCTTCTGAGCCCTCTCAGCACTGGCTCTACTTTGTTTATGAAAATGTACCTCAGAGTTGTTCTCAGCCTTGGTTCCCAGGAAGAATGGAGATAGGACAGGGCCTTTTACCCCCCTGGGGCTTGGAGCTCTGGAATTTGTTTTGTCTTTCTGCTTAGGGAAAGGCTATGGAAAGGTACTGGAAAAACTAGCTATTAATATAGTAGGCTACAGAGCCACAAAAATATGGGCAGAGAGTACAGAGAAAATATAAAAGAAAAAAGGCAGAAACAAAACGGCATCATTCCCCCCTTTTTTAGAGACTAACAAGACTCTGTCTTGTCTAGTCTCTACTCTGCATTCAACCATACCTCTGGTTTATACAACTGGCTATACCACTAGTTGTTACACAGATGCTAATTATAACTACAGTTACTATGAACATTTCTTTTATCTCGGTTCAGTTTGGTAACCATGAAGTGAGTGTACTGAAGATATTCAAGGTTCAGTAAGCTCTTTTGAGAGTTACTTGGTGTAGAATTTGAGTTTGCTTTCAAATTTCAACCAAATTTCTAAAAAAAATTTTCATTCAGATTTGCATAAGAACAACAACTAGTGTTAATGATTTTGTGGCTAGTAGGACATTAAGAGCTATTTTGTTTTGTCAACAGCCTTTAATTGATTAAGACTTACAATTTGGAATCACAGCTCCATGGGCACAGGCCCAATCTTTATCTTGGGGCAAAACTTACCAGGCCAGATTCTCAACTTTGACAAGTTGTCCTTATTAAGAGATTTTGGATACATTTTGGACTAGAGTTACATGCAAATTTTAGGACCAAATTTGAATCACGGTTACCAACTGTACAGATAAGAGGTACAAAAGAACAGTTTAAATCATATCATCTCAATTTGTATCAGTCTCTGTTTTCTGGCTGTCTATGGAGCAGACGTCTTCTTAACTCTGGAGCAGTGAATTAAATGCTCTCTGCCAGCAGCTTTTGATTTGGTGAGGGTAGTCAGGACTTGGAATGACTCTTTTTACTTAGCTCGTAAGATTACTGTCCATTCATTCAACATAGACTCAGTCTCTAGGCTTGAATAGTTGCTAGTCTTCCTTCCTTCTAGATGACTTTGCTCAGTTCTAGATCTTTCATTGATATAATCAATGTGATGGTACATTTGATGGTAACACTTTTCTCATGGTTACCTGGTTCGTGGTTGTTACTGCATAACCTGTCTTTGGTTTGCCATCTCGCATGAAGCTGCTCTCATCTGCATACAGCTCCCAGGCTGGCACATCTTTCAGGTCTGCTCTGCTGGAATGGTCTGCAAACAGTCAGACTTAAAAACATTATCAGTTAGTGCTGGGAACAGACATACTAGGATTGACAGCAAACGATTTCAGAATAACATTATCAGTTCAGTACATGGCATAGGGTCCATGTCTTCTATGTTCACAGAACAAACTTACAGTGGGTTGCATGCAACTGTTGGATGTATCAATTCTTGGCTGCTGGTTGGATGCAGCAATTTCAGTTGCTGACTGCCCTAGTTCTCCAGTTTCAGGATTATTTTACATAATAGTAAAGAGTCCTTGGTCTTTTTTACTCACAAGGATACAGGAGAAGGTCTTTAACAAATTTAACTCAGTAAACCATTCTAAGATATTTGTTAACACAGGACTCTGCTTACTTATAGCATGGTTTAAGGGAGCCTAAAAACGGCTTCTTGTTCTTTGGGCTCGGTGTTTCCCTTTTGAGTGCTACCAGAGCAGACAAAGAGCGCTCGCTGCCCTCGCACGGCCGGGGACGGGCGCGGCATGCGGGCACGCCGTCTGAACCCCAGGGCACCACGCCGCCCAGGGCTCGCCCGTGTGCTGCTCAAGGCTTCCGCGTGTCCTAAAACAAGCTCGTCTACTGTGGAAGTGCGATAGGGCGTTCCTGCTCTAGATCTCACACTCCGGCCGCTCTGGCCGGTGCGGGCGGGCCAGGAGCAAGCGAGTATCGGGCGTGGCGGCGGGCGGCCCCGCCCCGGCTCGCCAGAAGAGCGAAGCATGCGCAGCGGAGCCACCCGGTCTGACGGTTCGTTCCTGGGCACCTGCTCCCTCCGCGGCTTCCGCCGCCGTGACCAGGGCAATGGCAGGAATCACCTCCGCCCCTCTCAGAGCGGCTGGTGCGCCGCTTCTGTCACGGGGGAGTGACCGCCCTGCTCGCGGAGCCGTCCCGGAAGTCCGGGAGTCGCCCTTGCCTTAAAATCCTGGAAAAACTTTTTACAGATGGACCATAGAAAGTGGGGGCTTCTCCCCCTTCCCTTACAATGGTGCGAACCGAGCGTTCTCGGCCGTTCCACAAAACTTGCTGGAAGCGAGGATCTCTCCCTCGCCTCCCACTAAGGAGCAGGCTGGACACCCAGCCTCTCCACAGACCTGTAGGAAGTGGGAATTCTCCCCAGTTCCCACCAGGAGCAGGCTGGGCACCAGCGCTCCCAACCACTGTAGGTGTGGGAATCTCTCCCAGCTTCCCACCAAGGAGCAGGCTGGGCACCCAGCCGCTCCACAAACCTGTAGGAAGTGGGAATCTCTCCCCAGCCTCCCACCAAGGAGCAGGCTGAACACCCAGCCGCTCCACAAACCTGTAGGAAGCGGGGCCCATCCCCCACCTCCTACCAAGAAGCAGACCAGGCCTCCCCCGGCCGCTCCATGCCCAGATGTCTCAAGGCCAGCTTTCAATTCAAAACTCGCATGTGCTAAACATGAAATAAACTTTCGCACTGTGATTTGCTTTTCTCTACCAGTGAACAATCTCAGCCGAGATCACACACCCGCCTCCTCCCCACCAGCCGATCTCTGGGGCAGGTTGGAAAATCGGCAAAAGGAAAAACTTGGAGAAATGATTTCAAAAGCAAATTTTCTCACCACCACGCCAGGTTGTCCTGGGATCGCTAACAATTACTGACTTTAAACAGATACACAATACATAAACAATACACACATATACAAACTACACACTACACAACAAAAAGAACCACCTTTATACTACCTCCTGTGGGATCTTGGACCCATGGTGTCTCGACCTCAGGCCCGGGGCAGGGAATTCTTTAGATTGCTGTCAGAAAGGAATTCCTTGCAGGATGTTTTCGGTCCAGAGGAAGGGTACCAGGTTCTCGTGTCCCTTCTGGGTGTGCCAAATAACTGTTGCCTTTTCCCCAGCCTGGAAAAGAAACTCGAGATCATTTTAGCAAGGAGGTAATATAAAAGGGGATGTTTATTTTGAAGGTCTTCAGGAGCAGTTATGGAAAGGTGTCCATAAAAGCCCAGCCCCTCCAGGGGTGAGTACATATTTATAGCTTTTAGGAAATTAGCATAATTAAGAGCACCAATAAGGAGAACAAGTGGCGATTCAATTCCCCCTCAGGTCCAGCCCCTTCCCTGGAGCCCCCCTCTCAGCACTGGCTGCACTCTGCTTATGAAAATGTACTCAGAGTTGTTCTCGGCCTTGGTTCCCAGGAAGAACTGCGATAGGACAGGGCCTTGCAACCCCCTGGGGCTTGGAGCTCTGGAATTTGTTTTGTCTTTCTGCTTAGGGAAAGGCTATGGAAAGGTACTGGAAAAACTAGCTATTAATATAGTGGGCTACAGAGCCACAAAAATATGTGCAGAGAGTACAGAGAACATATAAAAGAAAAAGGGCAAGAAACCACGGCTCACGGGGAGCAAGTGGCCTTTAGGGCGGGACACAAAAGTGTCCTTTTCTTCTGAGAAAGAGAACTCTGCCCCCCAGTTTCTTGATGTCAGTTTGGAGGAGGGTTTTGGCCCTGCAAGGGAAGCCAGGGTCCTTGTTGGTGGCAGCTTGGGTCTGCGAGGAATCTTAATCCATGCGGAATTTCAGCATGCGGTGTCAACTCCCAGACATGGGGCCTCTGGTACAAACGATGGCGCTTTTTCCCGTGAAAGAAAACTCACTACCCCAGATCCATGACGCCAGATTTTAGGAGGCATTTAGCCCTACAATTTCAGCCAGAGTTCTAGTTGATGGCAGCCTGTGTCTGGAAAGGATCTTGATCCGTGCGGTATTTAGGTGGGCGTCCGGTGTTTGCCTTTTCCCCCAGCCTGGAAAAGAAACTCGAGATCATTTTAGCAAGGAGGTAATATAAAAGGGGATCTTTATTTTGAAGGTCTTCAGGAGCAGTTATGGAAAGGTGTCCATCAAAGCCCAGCCCCTCCAGGGGTGAGTACATATTTATAGCTTTTAGGAAATTAGCATAATTAAGAGCACCAATAAGGAGAACAAGTGGCGATTCAATTCCCCCTCAGGTCCAGCCCCTTCCCTGGAGCCCCCCTCAGGCTGGCTGCACTATGCTTTGAAAATGTACCGTCGAGTTGTTCTCAGCTGGTTCCCAGGAAGAACTGAGATAGGACAGGGCCTTGCAACCCCCTGGGGCTTGGAGCTCTGGAATTTGTTTTGTCTTTCTGCTTAGGGAAAGGCTATGGGAAGGTACTGGAAAAACTAGCTATTAATATAGTAGGCTACAGAGCCACAAAAATATGTGCAGAGAGTACAGAGAACATATAAAAGAAAAAAGGCAGAAAGCAAACGGCATCATTCCCCCCTTTTTTAGAGACTAACAAGACTCTGTCTTGTCTAGTCTCTACTCTGCATTCAACCATACCTCTGGTTTATACAACTGGCTATCCCACTAGTTGTTAAACAGATGCTAATTATAACTACAGTTACTATGAACATTTCTTTTATCTAGGTTCAGTTTGGTAACCATGAAGTGAGTGTACTGAAGATATTCAAGGCTCAGTAAGCTCTTTTGAGAGTTAATTGGTGTAGAATTTGAGTTTGCTTTCAAATTTCAACCAAATTTCTAAAAAAATTTTTCATTCAGATTTGCATAAGAACAACAACTAGTGTTAATGATTTTGTGGCTAGTAGGAAATTAAGAGCTATTTTGTTTTGTCAACAGCCTTTAATATGATTAAACATTACATTTGGAATCACAGCTCCATGGGCACAGGCCCAATCTTTATCTTGGGGCAAACTTACCAGGCCAGATTCTCAACTTTGACAAGTTGTCCTTATGAAGAGCTTTTGGATACATTTTGGACTAGAGTTACATGCAAATTTTAGGACCAAATTTGAATCACGGTTACCAACTGTACAGATAAGAGGTAGGAAAGAACAGTTGTAAATGCATAATCATCTCAATTTTGTATCTAGTACTCTGTTTCTGTTGCTGTCTATGGAGCAGTACGTCTTCTTAACTCTGGAGCAGTGATTCAAGGCTTCTGCAGCAGCTTTTGGATTTGGTGAGGGTAGTCAGGACTTGGAATGACTCTTTTTTACTTAGCTCGTAAGATTACTGTCCCTTCATTCAACATAGACTCAGTCTCTAGGCTTGAATAGTTGCTAGTCTTCCTTCCTTCTAGATGACTTTGCTCAGTTCTAGATCTTTCATTGATATAATCAGTTCAGCTTTTTGTGATGGTACATTTGATGGTAACACTTTTCTCATGGTTACCTGGTTCGTTGTTGTTACTGCATAACCTGTCTTTTGTTTGCCATCTCGCATGAAGCTGCTCTCATCTGCATACAGCTCCCGGGCTGGCACATCTTTCAGGTCTGCTCTGCTGGAATAGGCTTCTTCCATGGTCTGCAAACAGTCAGACTTAAATACATATCAGTTAGTGCTGGGAACAGACATACTAGGATTGACAGCAAACGTTTTCAGAATTACATTATCCAGTTTCAGTAGCATGGCATAGGGTCCATGTCTTCTATGTTCACAGAACAAACTTACAGTGGGTTGCATGCAACTGTTGGATGTATCAATTCTTGGCTGCTGGTTGGATGCAGCATTTTCAGTTGCTGATGCCCTAGTTCTCCAGTTTCAGGAATTTTATTTTTTACATAAATAGTAAAGGAGTCCTTGGGGTCTTTTTTATCACAAGGATACGGAGAAGGTCTTTTACATAATTTAACTCAGTAAATCATTCTAAAGATTTGTTAACACAGGACTCTGCTTACTTATAGCATGGTTTAGGGAGCTAAAAACGGCTTCTTGTTCTTTGGGCTCGGTGTTTCCCTTTTGAGTGCTTACCAGAGCAGACAAAGAGCGCTCGCTGCCCTCGCACGGCCGGGGACGGGCGCGGCATGCGGGCACCCCCGCCCAGGGGCACCCCCGGCTCGCCCGCGCTCGGCCCGTGCTGCTGCTCACGGCGGCTCTCGGGTGTCCTTAAAACAAGCTCGTTACTGTGGAAAGTGCGATAGGGCCGTTCCTGCTCTTAGATCTCACACTCCGGCCCGCTCTGGGCCGGTGCGGGCGGGGCCCAGGAGCAGCGAGTGAGCCGGGCCGTGGCCGCGCAGCGGCGGCCCCGCCTCCGCCAGAGCAGGGCCGAAGCGGCGCAGCGGCAGCCCCAGTCCCGGTTCGCTTCCTGGGACCGCTCCCCCGCGCATCCCCCGGCCGTGACCAGGGCAATGGCAGGAATCACCTCCGCCCCTCTCAGAGCGGCTGGTGCCCGCTTCTGTCACGGGGGAGTGACCGCCCTGCTCGCGGAGCCGTCCCGGAAGTCCGGGAGTCGCCCTTGCCTTAAAATCTTGGAAAAACTTTTTACAGATGGGACATAGAAAGTGGGGGCTTCTCCCCCTTCCCTTACAATGGTGCGAACGGAGCTTTCTCGGCCGTTCCACAAAACTTGCTGGAAGCGAGGATCTCTCCCTCGCCTTCCACTAAGGAGCAGGCTGGACACCCAGCCTCTCCACAGACCTGTAGGAAGCGAGGATTTCTCACTCGCCTCCCACCAAGGAGCAGGCTGGGCACCCAGCCGCTCCACCTGTAGGGAAGTGGGATCTCTCCCCGCTTCCACCAAGGAGCAGGCTGGGCACGCAGCGCGCTCCACAAACCTGTAGGAAGTTGGGAATGCTCTCGCCAGCTCCACAGGAGGTCAGGCTGCCCAGCCGCTCCACAAACCTGTAGGAAGTGGGAATCTCTCCCCAGCTTCCCACCAAGGAGCAGGCTGGGCACCCAGCCGCTCCACAAACCTGTAGGAAGTGGGAATCTCTGCCCAGCCTCCCACCAAGGAGCAGGCTGGACACCCAGCCGCTCCACAAACCTGTAGGAAGCGGGGCCCATCCCCCACCTCCTACCAAGAAGCAGACCAGGCCTCCCCCGGCCGCTCCATGCCCAGATGTCTCCAGGCCAGCTTTCAATTCGAAACTCGCATGTGCTAAACATGAATCTTCGGACTGGGTGATTTGGCTCTGTACCAGTAGAACATCTCAGGCGAGATACACACCAGCTCCTACCACCAGCCGATCTTTGGGGCTAGGTTGGAATGGAACAGGAAACTTGGAGAAATGATTTCAAAAGCAAATTTTTCACACCTACGGCGCAGGTTGTCCGGCTGGGATGCTTAACCATTACTGACTTTTAAACAGATATCACAATAACTAAATCAATACACAAACACGAATACAACTACACACTACAAGCAACGCAAAGAACCACCTTTATAGCTACTCCTGTGGGCTCTTGGAACATGGTTGTCTGCGCTGCGGCCGTGGAGGGGGAATTCTTTAGATTGCTGTCAAGAAGGGAATTCCTTGAGGATGTTTTTCGTGTCAGAGGAAGGGTAGCCAGGTTCTCGTGTTCCTTTGGTGTGCAAATTAACTGTTGCCTTTTCCGCCAGCCTGGAAAAGAAACTCGAGATCATTTTAGCAAGGAGGTAATATAAAAGGGGATCTTTATTTTGAAGGTCTTCAGGAGCAGTTATGGAAAGGTGTCCATAAAAGCCCAGCCCCTCCAGGGGTGAGTAGATATTTATAGCTTTTAGGAAATTAGCATAATTAAGAGCACCAATAAGGAGAACAAGTGGCGATTCAATTCCCCCTCAGGTCCAGCCCCTTCCCTGGAGCCCCCCTCTCAGCACTGGCTGCAATCTTCTTATGAAAATGTACCTCAGAGTTGTTCTCGGCCTTGGTTCCCAGGAAGAACTGAGATAGGAAGGGGCCTTGCAACCCTGGGGGTTTGGGCTTGTTTGTTTTTGGGTTTTCTGCTTAGGGAAAGGCTATGGAAAGGTACTGGAAAAACTAGCTATTAATATAGTAGGCTACAGAGCCACAAAAATATGTGCAGAGAGTACAGAGAACATATAAAAGAAAAAAGGCAGAAACCATACGGCATCACCGGGAGCACAGTGCCTTAGGGCCGGGACACAAAAAGTGTCCCTTTTCTCTGAGAAAGAGAACTCTGCCCCCCAGTTTCTTGATGTCAGTTTGGAGGAGGGTTTTGGCCCTGCAAGGGCAGCCAGGGTCCTTGTCGGTGGTAGCTTTGGTCTGCGAGGAATCTTAATCCATGCGGATTTCCAGCATGGGGCTGTCAACTCCCAGACATGGGGCCTTCGATACAAATGATGGCACTTTTCCACGTGAAAGAAAACTCAGTCTCCCAAATCCATGATGCCAGTTTTTAGGAGGCATTTGGCCTACAATTGGGAGGCGCAGAGTTCTAGCTGATGGCAGTTGGGTTCTGGGAGGATTTGATAGAAAGCATGGATCCTATGCATGCTCTGAAACTGGATAATGTTTTTTGAAAACGTTTTGCTGTCAACGCTGTTAATGTTCTGTTCCGCAGATTGTGATAATGGTATTGTTAAGGCCTATGGAAGGTAAAGATATTCATGGCAGAGCAGACGCTGAAGAGAATGTTGAGCTCAGACTGGAGCTGTGGTGCTATGCAGATGAGAGCAGCTTCATGCGAGATGGCAAACAAAAGACAGGTTATGCAGTAACAACCATGAACCAGGTAACCATGAGAAAAGTGTTACCATCAAATGTACCATCACAAACAGCTGAACTGATTATATCAATGAAAGATCTAGAACTGAGCAAAGTCATCTAGAAGGAAGGAAGACTAGCCTAGATTCAAGCCTAGAGACTGAGTCTATGTTGAATGAAGGGACAGTAATCTTACGAGCTAAGTAAAAAGAGTCATTCCAAGTCCTGACTACCCTCACCAAATCCAAAGCTGCTGGCAGAGAGCCTGAATTCACTGCTCCAGAGTTAAGAAGACGTCTGCTCCATAGACAGCCAGAAAACAGAGACTGATACAAATTGAGATGATATGATTTAAACTGTTCTTTTGTAACTCTTATCTGTAAAGTTGGTAACCGTGATTCAAATTTGGTCCTAAAATTTGCATGTAACTCTAGTCCAAAATGTATCCAAAAGCTCTTCATAAGGACAACTTTTCAAAGTTGAGAATCTGGCCTGGTAAGTTTTGCCCCAAGATAAAGATTGGGCCTGTGCCCATGGAGCTGTGATTCCAAATGTCATGTTTAATCATATTAAAGGCTGTTGACAAAACAAAATAGCTCTTAATTTCCTACTAGCCACAAAATCATTAACACTAGTTGTTGTTCTTATGAAAATCTGAATGAAAAATTTTTTTAGAAATTTGGTTGAAATTTGAAAGCAAACTCAAATTCTACACCAAGTAACTCTCAAAAGAGCTTACTGAAACTTGAATATCTTCAGTACACTCACTTCATGGTTACCAAACTGAACCTAGATAAAAGAAATGTTCATGGTAACTGTAGTTATAATTAGCATCTGTGTAACAACTAGTGGGATAGCCAGTTGTATAAACCAGAGGTATGGTTGAATGCAGAGTAGAGACTGACAAGAAAGAGTCTTGGGTTAGTCTTCTAAAAAAGGGGGGAATGATGCCGTTTGGTTTCTGCTTTTTTTCTTTTATATGTTCTCTGTACTCTCTGCCCATATTTTTGTGGCTCTGTAGCCTACTATATTAATAGCTAGTTTTTCCAGTGCCTTTCCATAGCCTTTCCCTAAGCAGAAAGACAAAACAAATTCCAGAGCTCCAAGCCCCAGGGGGTTGCAAGGCCCTGTCCTATCGCAGTTCTTCCTGGGAACCAAGGCCGAGAAAAACTCTGAGGTACATTTTCATAAGCAGAGTGCAGCCAGTGCTGAGAGGGGGGCTCCAGGGAAGGGGCTGGACCTGAGGGGGAATTGAATCGCCACTTGTTCTCCTTATTGGTGGCTTCTTAATCAGTTATGCTAAATTTCGCTAAAAGCTATAAATATGTATGCACCGCCTGGATGGGGCTGGGCTTTTATGGACAACCTTTCCTAACTGCTCCTGAAGACTTCAAAATAAAAAGTCTCTTTTTATAGTTACCTCCTTGCTAAAATGATCTCGAGTTTCTTTCCAGTGCTGGGGGAAAAGGCAACCCGGACGCCACCTGAAAATGCCCGCATGGATGCAAGATCCTTCCCAGACCCAAGCTGCCATCAACTAGAACTCTGGCTGCAATTGTAGGGCTAAATGCCTCCTAAAACTGGCATCATGCATCTGGGGGACTGAGTTTTCTTTCACTTGGAAATGCGCCATTGTTTGCATCGAAGGCCACATATCTGGGAGTTGAAAGCCACATGCTGAAATTCCGCATGGATTAAGATTCCTCGCAGACCCAAGCTGCCACCAACAAGGACCCTGGCTGCCCTTGCAGGGCCAAAACCCTCCTCCAAACTGACATCAAGAAACTGGGGGGCAGAGTTCTCTTTCTCAGAGAACAGGGACCCTTTTTTTGTGTACCGGCGCCTAAAGGCACTCTGCTCCTGCTGCGTCTTCAAATTCCGTATGGATCAAGATTCCTTCGCAGAACGCCAAGCTGCCACCTGACAGGAGACCCTGGCTGCCCCTTGCAGGGGCCAAAAACCCTCCTCCAAACTGACAATCACGAAACTGGGGGGCAGAGTTCTCTTTCTGAGAGAAAAAGGGACCACTTTTTGTCCTGGCTCTAAGGCACTCTGCTCCAGGACGCCACCTGAAAGTCCGTATGGATCAAGATTATTCGCTGTCGCAAGCTGCCATCACCAGGACTCTGGTTGCATTTGTAGGGCTTAAACCCTCCACCAAACCGACATCATGAATCTGGGGGCCTAAGTTTTCTTTCACGTGGAAAAGTGCCATCATTTGGTTTGCAGGCCCCCTGTCTGGGAGTCGACTGCCGCTTCTTCAAATTCCGCATGGAGCAAGATCCCTCACAGACCCAAGCTGCCACCGACTAGGACCCTGGCTGCCCTTGCAGGGCCAAAACCCTCCTCCAAACTTACATCAAGAAACTGGGGGGGCAGAGTTTCTCTTTCCTCAGGGAAAGGGACCACTTATTTTGTGTCCTGGCCCTAAGGCACTGTGCTCCCGGTGATGCCGTTTGGTTTCTGCCTTTTTTCTTTTATATGTTCTCTGTACTCTCTGCACATAATTTTGTGGCTCTGTAGCCTACTATATTAATAGCTAGTTTTTCCAGTACCTTTCCATAGCCTTTCCCTAAGCAGAAAGACAAAAAAAATTCCAGAGCTCCAAGCCACAGGGGGTTGCAAGGCCCTGTCCTATCTCAGTTCTTCCTGGGAACCAAGGCCGAGAACAACTCTGTTGAGGTACAGTTTTCATAAGGCAGAGTGCAGCCATGCTGAGAGGGTGGGGGGCTCCAGGGAAGGGGCTGGACCTGAGGGGAATTGAATCGCCACTTGTTCTGCCTTATTGGTTGCTCTTAATCAATTATGCTAATTTCTAAAAGCTATAAATAGTGTACTCACCTCTGTGTGTAGGGGCTTGTGGGTGTGTGTGTGATGTTGTGTGTGTTCGATATATGTGCGTTCCTGAGTGGTATCGCGTTAATATATAGATCCCCTTTTTATTAACTTCCTTGCTAATATAAATGATCTGGAGTTCTCCAGGCTGGGGGAAAAGGCAACAGTTATTTGGCACACCCAGAAGGGACACGAGAACCTGGTACCCTTCCTCTGGACCGAAAACATCCTGCAAGGAATTCCTTTCTGACAGCAATCTAAAGATTTCCCTGCCACGGGCCTGAGGTCGAGACACCATGGTTCCAAGATCCCACAGGAGGTAGTATAAAGGTGGTTCTTTTCGTTGTGTAGTGTGTAGTTTGTATGTGTGTGTATTGTTTATGTATTGTGTATCTGTTTAAAGTCAGTAATTGTTAGCGATCCCAGGACAAGCTGGCGTGGTGGTGAGAAAATTTGCTTTTTTTTTTTTTTTGAAAAAAATCCCCATTTCCTTTTTTCTCCCCAAGTTTTTCCTGTTGCCGATTTTCCAACCTGCCCCCGAGATCGGCTGGGGGGGAGGAGGCGGGTGTGTGATCTCGGCTGAGATTGTTCACTGGTAGAGAAAAGCAAATCACAGTGCGACAGTTTATTTCATGTTTAGCACATGCGAGTTTTGAATTGAAAGCTGGCCTGGAGACATCTGGGCATGGAGCGGCGGGGGGAGGCCTGGTCTGCTTCTTGGTAGGAGGTGGGGGATGGGCCCCGCTTCCTACAGGTTTGTGGAGCGGCTGGGTGTCCAGCCTGCTCCTTGGTGGGAGGCTGGGGAGAGATTCCACTTCCTACAGGTTTGTGGAGCGGCTGGGTGTCCAGCCTGCTCCTTGGTGGGAGGCTGGGGAGAGATTCCCACTTCCTACAGGTTTGTGGAGCGGCTGGGTGCCCAGCCTGCTCCTTGGTGGCAAGCTGGGGAGAGATTCCCACTTCCTACAGGTTTGTGGAGCGGCTGGGTGCCCAGCCTGCTCCTTGGTGGGAAGCTGGCGAGTGAGAAATCCTCGCTTCCTACAGTTCTGTGGAGAGGCTGGGTGTCCAGCCTGCTCCTTAGTGGGAGGCGAGGGAGAGATCCTCGCTTCCAGCAAGTTTTGTGGAACGGCCGAGAAAGCTCGGTTCGCACCATTGTAAGGGAAGGGGGAGAAGCCCCCACTTTCTATGTTCCATCTGTTAAAAGTTTTTCCAAGATTTTAAGGCAAGGGCGACTCCCGGACTTCCGGGACGGCTCCGCGAGCAGGGCGGTCACTCCCCCGTGACAGAAGCGGGGCACCAGCCGCTCTGAGAGGGGCGGAGGTGATTCCTGCCATTGCCCTGGTCACGGCCGGGGATGCGCGGGGGAGCGGTCCCAGGAAGCGAACCGGGACCGGGGCTGCCGCTGCGCTGCTTCGGCCCTGCTCTGGCGGAGGCGGGGCCGCCGCTGCGCGGCCACGGCCCGGCTCACTCGCTGCTCCTGGGCCCCGCCCGCACCGGCCCAGAGCGGGCCGGGAGTGTGAGATCTAAGAGCAGGAACGGCCCTATCGCACTTTCCACAGTAACGGGCTTGTTTTAAGGACACCCGAGAGCCGCTGTGAGCAGCAGCACGGGCCGAGCGCGGGCGAGCCGGGGGTGCCCCTGGGCGGGGGTGCCCGCATGCCGCGCCCGTCCCCGGCCGTGCGAGGGCAGCGAGCGCTCTTTGTCTGCTCTGGTAAGCACTCAAAAGGGAAACACCGAGCCCAAAGAACAAGAAGCCGCTTTTAGGCTCCCTTAAACCATGCTATAAGTAAGCAGAGTCCTGTGTTAACAAATATCTTAGAATGGTTTACTGAGTTAAATTTGTAAAAGACCTTCTCCTGTATCCTTGTGAGTAAAAAAGACCAAGGACTCTTTACTATTATGTAAAATAATCCTGAAACTGAGAACTAGGGCAGTCAGCAACTGAAAATTGCTGCATCCAACCAGCAGCAAGAATTGATACACATCCGGGGCTGTACGCAAACCCACCAAAGTTTTTGTTCTGTGAACATAGAAGACATGGACCATATGCCATGCTACTGAAAATGGATAATGTTATTCTGAAAACGTTTGCTGTCAATCCTAGTATGTCTGTTCCCAGCACTAACTGATAATGTATTAAAGTCTGACTGTTTGCAGACCATGGAAGAAGCCTATTCCAGCAGAGCAGACCTGAAAGATGTGCCAGCCTGGGAGCTGTATGCAGATGAGAGCAGCTTCATGCGAGATGGCAAACAAAAGACAGGTTATGCAGTAACAACCACTAACCAGGTAACCATGAGAAAAGTGTTACCATCAAATGTGCCATCACAAAAAGCTGAACTGATTATATCAATGAAAGATCTAGAACTGAGCAAAGTCATCTAGAAGGAAGGAAGACTAGCAACTATTCAAGCCTAGAGACTGAGTCTATGCTGAATGAAGGGACAGTAATCTTACGAGCTAAGTAAAAAGAGTCATTCCAAGTCCTGACTACCCTCACCAAATCCAAAGCTGCTGGCAGAGAGCCTTGAATTCACTGCTCCAGAGTTAAGAAGTCGTCTGCTCCATAGACAGCCAGAAAAGAGAGACTGATACAAATTGAGATGATATGATTTAAACTGTTCTTTTGTACCTCTTATCTGTACAGTTGGTAACCGTGATTCAAATTTGGTCCTAAAATTTGCATGTAACTCTAGTCCAAAATGTATCCAAAAGCTCTTCATAAGGACAACTTGTCAAAGTTGAGAATCTGGCCTGGTAAGTTTTGCCCCAAGATAAAGATTGGGCCTGTGCCCATGGAGCTGTGATTCCAAATGTAATGTTTAATCATATTAAAGGCTGTTGACAAAACAAAATAGCTCTTAATTTCCTACTAGCCACAAAATCATTAACACTAGTTGTTGTTCTTATGCAAATCTGAATGAAAAATTTTTTTAGAAATTTGGTTGAAATTTGAAAGCAAACTCAAATTCTACACCAAGTAACTCTCAAAAGAGCTTACTGAACCTTGAATATCTTCAGTACACTCACTTCATGGTTACCAAACTGAACCTAGATAACAGAAATGTTCATAGTAACTGTAGTTATAATTAGCATCTGTGTAACAACTAGTGGGATAGCCAGTTGTATAAACCAGAGGTATGGTTGAATGCAGAGTAGAGACTAGACAAGACAGAGTCTTGTTAGTCTCTAAAAAAGGGGGGAATGATGCCGTTTGGTTTCTGCCTTTTTTCTTTTATATGTTCTCTGTACTCTCTGCCCATATTTTTGTGGCTCTGTAGCCTACTATATTAATAGCTAGTTTTTCCAGTACCTTTCCATAGCCTTTCCCTAAGCAGAAAGACAAAACAAATTCCAGAGCTCCAAGCCCCAGGGGGTTGCAAGGCCCTGTCCTATCTCAGTTCTTCCTGGGAACCAAGGCCGAGAACAACTCTGAGGTACATTTTCATAAGCAGAGTGCAGCCAGTGCTGAGAGGGGGGCTCCAGGGAAGGGGCTGGACCTGAGGGGGAATTGAATCGCCACTTGTTCTCCTTATTGGTGCTCTTAATCAATTATGCTAATTTCCTAAAAGCTATAAATATGTACTCACCCCTGGAGGGGCTGGGCTTTTATGGACACCTTTCCATAACTGCTCCTGAAGACCTTCAAAATAAAGATCCCCTTTTATATTACCTCCTTGCTAAAATGATCTCGAGTTTCTTTTCCAGGCTGGGGGAAAAGGCAACAGTTATTTGGCACACCCAGAAGGGACACTATATCTGGTACCTTCCCTCTGACCTAAAACATCCTGCAAGGAATTCTCTGACAGCAATTCAAAGAATTCCCGCTACTATTCGAGGTCATATCGACACAATCTTGTTCCAAAGATCCCACAGGAGGTAAAGTGTATATAAAGGTGGTTCTTTTCGTTGTGTAGTGTGTAGTTTGTATGTGTGTGTATTGTTTATGTATTGTGTATCTGTTTGAAGTCAGTAATTGTTAGCGATCCCAGGACAACCTGGCGTGGTGGTGAGAAAATTTGCTTTTGAAATCATTTCTCCAAGTTTTTCCTGTTGCCGATTTTCCAACCCGCCCCAGAGATCGGCTGGTGGGGAGGAGGCAGGTGTGTGATCTCGGCTGAGATTGTTCACTGGTAGAGAAAAGCAAATCACAGTGCGAAAGTTTATTTCATGTTTAGCACATGCGAGTTTTGAACTGAAAGCTGGCCTGGAGACATCTGGGCATGGAGCGGCCGGGGGAGGCCTGGTCTGCTTCTTGGTAGGAGGTGGGGGATGGGCCCCGCTTCCTGCAGGTTTGTGGAGCGGCTGGGTGTCCAGCCTGGTCCTTGGTGGGAGGCTGGGGAGAGATTCCCACTTCCTACAGGTTTGTGGAGCGGCTGGGTGTCCAGCCTGCCCCTTGGTGGGAGGCTGGGGAGAGATTCCCACTTCCTACAGGTTTGTGGAGCGGCTGGGTGCCCAGCCTGCTCCTTGGTGGGAAGCTGGGGAGAGATTCCCACTTCCTCCAGGTTTGTGGAGCGGCTGGGTGCCCAGCCTGCTCCTGGGTGGGAGGCGAGTGAGAAATCCTCGCTTCCTACAGGTCTGTGGAGAGGCTGGGTGTCCAGCCTGTTCCTTAGTGGGAGGCGAGGGAGAGATCCTCGCTTCCAGCAAGTTTTGTGGAACGGCCGAGAAAGCTCCGTTCGCACCATTGTAAGGGAAGGGGGAGAAGCCCCCACTTTCTATGTTCCATCTGTAAAAAGTTTTTCCAAGATTTTAAGGCAAGGGCGACTCCCGGACTTCCGGGACGGCTCCGCGAGCAGGGCGGTCACTCCCCCGCGACAGAAGCGGGGCACCAGCCGCTCTGAGAGGGGCGGAGGTGATTCCTGCCATTGCCCTGGTCACGGCCGGGGGATGCGCGGGGGAGCGGTCCCAGGAAGCAAACCGGGACCGGCTGCTCGCGCCATGTTTCCGCCTGCTCTGAGCGGAGGCGGGGTCATTGATGTGCCGCCAACGGCCCGCCGCCGGCTCACCGCTGCCCTGGGCCCCCACGCTTCGCACGCCCAGAGCCGGGTCGGAGTGTGAGATCTGCTAGCAGGAACGTCCCCATCTCTTCCACAGTAACGAAGCTTGTTTTGCGGACACCGAGTCGCTGTGAGCAAAAGCAGCATCGCCGAGCGCTGGCGAAAGCTCAGGGTGCCCCTGGTGACGCCACCGCCCCCGGCTTCCATGTAGGCAGCGAGCGCCTTTGTCTGCCTGGTGTTAACTCAAAAGGGAAACACCGAGCCCAAAGAACAAGAAGTTCCCCAAAACCATGCTATAAGTAAGCAGAGTCCTGTGTTAACAAATATCTTAGAATGGTTTACTGAGTTAAATTTGTAAAAGACCTTCTCCTGTATCCTTGTGAGTAAAAAAGACCAAGGACTCTTTACTATTATGTAAAATAATCCTGAAACTGGAGAACCAGGGCAGTCAGCAACTGAAAATTGCTGCATCCAACCAGCAGCCAAGAATTGATACATCCAACAGTTGCATGCAACCCACTGTAAGTTTGTTCTGTGAACATAGAAGACATGGACCCTATGCCATGCTACTGAAACTGGATAATGTTATTCTGAAAACGTTTGCTGTCAATCCTAGTATGTCTGTTCCCAGCACCAACTGATAATGTATTTAAGTCTGACTGTTTGCAGACCATTCCAGCAGAGCAGACCTGAAAGATGTGCCAGCCTGGGAGCTGTATGCAGATGAGAGCAGCTTCATGCGAGATGGCAAACAAAAGACAGGTTATGCAGTAACAACCACGAACCAGGTAACCAGGAGAAAAGTGTTACCATCAAATGTACCATCACAAAAAGCTGAACTGATTATATCAATGAAAGATCTAGAACTGAGCAAAGTCATCTAGAAGGAAGGAAGATTAGCAACTATTCAAGCCTAGAGACTGAGTCTATGTTGAATGAAGGGACAGTAATCTTACGAGCTAAGTCAAAAGAGTCATTCCAAGTCCTGACCACCCTCACCAAATCCAAAGCTGCTGGCAGAGAGCCTTGAATTCACTGCTCCAGAGTTAAGAAGACGTCTGCTCCATAGACAGCCAGAAAAGAGAGACTGATACAAATTGAGATGATATGATTTAAACTGTTCTTTTTTACCTCTTATCTGTACAGTTGGTAACCGTGATTCAAATTTGGTCCTAAAATTTGCATGTAACTCTAGTCCAAAATGTATCCAAAAGCTCTTCATAAGGACAACTTGTCAAAGCTGAGAATCTGGCCTGGTAAGTTTTGCCCCAAGATAAAGATTGGGCCTGTGCCCATGGAGCTGTGATTCCAAATGTCATGTTTAATCATATTAAAGGCTGTTGACAAAACAAAATAGCTCTTAATTTCCTACTAGCCAAAAAATCATTAACACTAGTTGTTGTTCTTATGCAAATCTGAATGAAAAATTTTTTTAGAAATTTGGTTGAAATTTGAAAGCAAACTCAAATTCTACACCAAGTAACTCTCAAAAGAGCTTACTGGACCTTGAATATCTTCAGTACACACACTTCATGGTTACCAAACTGAACCTAGATAAAAGAAATGTTCATGGTAACTGTAGTTATAATTAGCATCTGTGTAAAACTAGTGGGATAGCCAGTTGTATAAACCAGAGGTATGATTGAATGCAGAGTAGAGACTAGACAAGACAGAGTCTTGTTAGTCTCTAAAAAAGGGGGGAATGATGCCGTTTGGTTTCTGCCTTTTTTCTTTTATATGTTCTCTGTACTCTCTGCACATATTTTTGTGGCTCTGTAGCCCACTATATTAATAGCTAGTTTTTCCAGTACCTTTCCATAGCCTTTCCCTAAGCAGAAAGACAAAACAAATTCCAGAGCTCCAAGCCCTGGGTGGTGCAAGGCCCTGTCTTGTCTCAGTTCTTCCTGGGAACCAAGGCCGAGAACAACTCTGAGGTGCATTTTCATCAACAAAGTAGAGCCAGTGCTGAGAGGGG
>JAVTVJ010006601.1:0-14028 GCA_034509425.1 Eopsaltria australis
GACACTTTTTGTGTCCTGGCCCTAAGGCACTGTGCTCCCGGACGCCACCTGAAATGCTGCCCGGATCAAGATCCTTCCCAGACCCAAGCTGCCATCAACTAGAACTCTGGCTGCAATTGTAGGGCTAAATGCTCCTAAAAACTGGCATCGTGGATCTGGGAGACTGAGTTTTCTTTCACGTGGAAAAGTGCCATCATTTGTATCGTAGGCTACATGTCTGGGAGTCGACAGCAGCCTCTTCAAATTCCGCATGGAGGAAGATCCATCACAGACCCAAGCTGCCCCGACAGGACCCTGGCTGCCCTTGCAGGGCCAAAACGCTCCTCAGCAAACTGACATCAGAAGTGGGGGGCAGAGTTCTCTTTGCTCAGAGAAAATGGACCTTTTGTGTTCGGGCCCTAAGGCACTGTGCTCCCGGATGCCTCCAGAAATTCCGTATGGATCAAGATCCCTCACAGACCCAAGCTGCCACCGACAAGGACCCTGGCTGCCTTGCAGGGCCAAAACCCTCCTCCAAACTGACATCAAGAAACTGGGGGGCAGAGTTCTCTTTCTCAGAGAAAAGGGACACTTTTTGTATCCCGGCTCGAAGGCACTGTGCTCCCGGATGCCACCTGAAATGCCGAACGGATCAAGATCCTTCCCAGACCCAAACTGCCATCACCTAGAACTCTGGCTGCAATTGTAGGGCTAAATGCCTCCTAAAAACTGGCATCATGGATCTGGGGGGGCTGAGTTTTCTTTCATATGGAAAAGTGTCATTTTTTGTATCGAAGGCCACATACCTGGAAGTTGACAGCCGCATGCTGAAATTCCGCATAGATTAAGATTCCTCGCAGACCCATGCTACCACCGAGAAGGACCCTGGCTGCCCTTGCAGGGCCAAAACCCTCCTCCAAACTGACATCAAGAAAGTGGGGGGCAGAGTTCTCTTGCTCAGAGAAAAGGGACACATTTTGTGTCCCGGCCCTAAGGCACTCTGCTCCCGGACGCCACCTGAAATTCCAGATGGATCAAGATCCTTCCCAGACCCAAGCTGCCATCAACTAGAACTCTGGCTGCAATTGCAGGGCTAAATGCCTCCTTAAAACTGGCATCATGGTTTTGGGAGACTGAGTTTTCTTTCACGTGGATAAGTGCCATCATTTGTATCGTAGCCCCAGGTCTGGGAATCAACTGCCGCCTCTTCAAATTCCGCATGGAGCAAGATCCCTCACAGACCCAAGCTGCCACCGACAAGGACCCTGGCTGCCCTTGCAGGGCCAAAACCCTCCTCCAAACTGACATCAAGAAACTGGGGGGCAGAGTTCTCTTTCACAGAGAAAAGGGACACGTTTTGTGTCCCGGCCGAAGGCACTGAGCTCCCGGACGCCACCTGAAATGCCGCACGGATCAAGATCCTTTCCCAGACCCAAGCTGCCATCAACTAGAACTCTGGCTGCAATTGTAGGGCTAAATGCCTCCTAAAAACTGGCATCATGCATCTGGGGGACTGAGTTTTCTTTCACATGGAAAAGCGCCATTGTTTGTATCGAAGGCCACATATCGGGGACTTTATTGTCGCATGCTGAAACTCGGCATGGATTAAGATTTCTCGCAGACCCAAGCTGCCACCGACAAGGACCCTGGCTGCCCTTGCAGGGCCAAAACCCTCCTCCAAACTGACATCAAGAAACTGGGGGGCAGAGTTCTCTTTCTCAGAGGAAAGGGACACATTTTGTGTCGCGGCCCTAAGGCACTGTGCTCCCTGCTGCCTCTTCAAATTCCGTATAAATCAAGAACCTTTCCAGACACAAGCTGCCATCAACCAGGACTCTGGTTGCATTTGTAGGGCTAAAACCGTCCACCGAACCGACATCATGAATCTGGGGGCCTAAGTTTTCTTTCACGTGGAAAAGTGCCATCATTTGTATCGTAGGCCCCATGTCAGGTTGTGGACTGCCGCCTCTTCAAATTCCGCATGGAGGAAGATTCCTCGCAGACCGAAGCTGGCACCGAGAAGGACCGTGGCTGCCCTTGCTGGGCCAAAACCCTCCTCCAAACTGACATCAAGAAAGTGGGGGGCTGAGTTCTCTTTCTCAGAGAAAAGGGACACTTTTTGTGTCCCGGCCCTAAGGCACTGTGCTCCCTGCTGCATCCTGAAATTCCGTATGGATCAAGATCCTTCCCAGACCCAAGCTGCCATCAACTAGAACTCTGGCTGCAATTGTAGGGCTAAATGCCTCCTAAAAACTGGCATCAAGAAACTGGGGGGCAGACTTCTCTTTCTCAGAGAAAAGGGACACTTTTTGTGTCCCGGCCCTAAGACACTGTGCTCCCGGACGCCACCTGAAATGCCGCATGGATCAAGATCCTTCCCAAACCCAAGCTGCCATCAACTAGAACTCTGGCTGCCATTGTAGGTCTAAATGCCTCCTAAAAACTGGCATCATGGATTCAGGAGACTGAGTTTTCTTTCACGTGGAAAAGTGCCATCATTTTTATATTAGGACCGATGTCGGGGGGTCAACTGCCGCCTCTTCAAATTCTACATGGAGCAAGACTCCTCGCAGACCCAAGGTGCCACTGACAAGGACCCTGGCTACCCTCGCAGGGCCAAAACCCTCCTCCAAACTGACATCAAGAAACTGGGGTGCAGAGTTCTCTTTCTCAGCGAAAAGGGACACTTTTTGTGTCCCGGCCCTAAGGCACTGTGCTCCCAAACGGCACCTGAAATTCCGCACGGATCAAGATCCTTCCCAGACCCAAGCTGCCATCAACTAGAACTCTGGCTGCAATTGTAGGGCTAAATGCCTCCTAAAAACTGGCATCATGGTTTTGGGGGACTGAGTTCTCTTTCACATGGAAAAGCGCCATTGTTTCTATCGAAGGCCACATATAGGGGACTTTACTGTCGCATGCTGAAACTCGGCATGGATTAAGATTCCTCGCAGACCCAAGCTGCCACCAACAAGGACCCTGGCTGCCTTTGCAGGGCCAAAACCCTCCTCCAAACTGACATCAAGAAACTGGGGGGCAGAGCTCTCTTTCTCAGAGGAAAGGGACACGTTTTGTGTCCCGGCCCTAAGGCACTGTGCTCCCTGCTGCCTCCTGAAATTCCGTATACATCAAGATCCTTTCCAGACACAAGCTGCCATCAACCAGGACTCTGGTTGCATTTTTAGGGCTAAAACCTTTCACAAAACCGACATCATGAATCTGGAGGCCTAAGTTTTCTTTCACGTGGAAAAGTGCCATCATTTGTATCGTAGGCCCCATGGAAGGTTGTGGACTGCCGCCTCTTCAAATTCTGCATCGATTAAGATTCCTCGCAGACCCAAGCTGCCACTGACAAGGACCCTGGCTGCCCTTGCAGGGCCAAAACCCTCCTCAAAACTGACATCAAGAAAGTGGGGGGCACAGTTCTCTTTCTCAGAGAAAAGGGACATTTTGTGTGTCCCGGCCCTAAGGCACTGTGCTCCCGGACGCCACCTGAAATGCCGCACGGATCAAGATCCGTCCCAGACCCAAGCTGCCATCAACTAGAACTCTGGCTGCAATTGTAGGGCTAAATGCCTCCTAAAAACTGGCATCATGCATCTGGGAGACTGAGTTTCCTTTCACATGGAAAAGCGCAATTGTTTGTATCGAAGGCCACATATCGGGGACTTTACTGTCGCATGCTGAAACTCGGCATGGATTAAGATTCCTCGCAGAGCCAAGCTGCAACCGACTAGGACCCTGGCTGCCCTTGCAGGGCCAAAACCCTCCTCCAAACTGACATCAAGAAAGTGTGGGGCAGAGTTCTCTTTCTCAGAGAAAAGGGACACGTTTTGTGTCCCGGCCCTAAGGCACTGCGCTCCCTGCTGCCTCCTGAAATTCCGCATGGAGCAAGATTCCTCGCAGACCAAAGCTGCCACAGACGAGGATCCTGGCTGCCTTTGCAAGGCCAAAACCCTCCTCAAAACTGACATCAAGAAACTGGGGGGCAGAGTTCTCTTTCTCAGAGAAAAGGGACACTTTTTGTGTCCTGGCCCTAAGGCACTCTGCCCCCGGATGCCACTTTCAATACAGCACGGATCAAGATCTTTTCCAGACACAGGCTGCCATCAACCAGGACTCTGGCAGCAATTGTAGGGCTAAATGCCTCCTAAAAACTGGCATCATGCATCTGGGGGACTGAGTTTTCTTTCACGCGGAAACGGGCCATGATCTGTATCGAAGGCCCCATGTCTGGGAGTTGACAGCCGCTTGCTGAAATTCCGCATGGATTAAGATTCCTCGCAGACCCAAGCTGCCACCGACAAGGACCCTGGCTGCCCTTGCAGGGCCAAAACCCTCCTCCAAACTGACATCAAGAAACTGGGGGGCAGAGTTCTCTTTCACAGAGAAAAGGGACACGTTTTGTGTCCCGGCCGAAGGCACTGTGCTCCCGGACGCCACCTGAAATTCCGAAAGGATCAAAATTATTCGCTGACGCAAGCTGCCATCAACCAGGACTCTGGTTGCATTTGTAGGGCTAAAATCCTCCACCAAACCGACATCATGAATTTCGTGCCTAAGTTTTCTTTCACGTGGATAAGTGCCATCATTTGTATCGTAGGCCCCATGTCCGGGAATCAACTGCCACCTCTTCAAATTCCGCATGGAGCATGATCTCTCACAGACCCAAGCTACCACGGCGAAGGACCCTGGCTGCCCTTCCAGGGCCAAAACCCTCCTCCAAACTGACATAAAGAAAGTGGGGGGCAGAGTTCTCTTTCTCAGAGAAAAGGGACACTTTTTGAGTCCAGGCCCGAAGGCACTGTGCTTTCGGACGCCACCTGAAATTCCATATGGATCAAGATCCTTCCCAGACCCAAGTTGCCATCAACCAGAACACTTGTTGCAATTGCAGGGCTAAATGCCCCCTAAAAACTCGCATCATGGATTTGGGAGACTGAGTTTTCTTTCACGTGGATAAGTGCCATCATTTGTATCGTAGGCCCCAAGTCCTGGAGTCGACAGCCGCCTCTTCAATTCCGCATGGAGCAAGATCCATCATAGACCCAAGCTGCGACCGACAAGGACCCTGGCTGCCCTTGCAGGGCCAAAACCCTCCTCCAAACTGACATCAAGAAACTGGGGGGCAGAGTTCTCTTTCTCAGAGAAAAGGGACACTTTTTGTGTCCCGGCCCTAAGGCACTCTGCTCCCGGACGCCACCTGAAATTCCGTATGGATCAAAATTATTCGCTGACGCAAGCTGCCATCAACCACGACTCTGGCTGCATTTGTAGGGCTAAAATCCTCCACCAAACCGACATCATGAATTTCGAGCCTAAGTTTTCTTTCACGTGGATAAGTGGCATCATTTGAATCGTAGGCTGCCCTTGCAGGGCCAAAATCCTCCTCCAAACTGACATCAAGAAACTGGGGGGCAGAATTCTCTTTCTCAGAGAAAAGGGACACCTTTTGTGTCCCGGCCCGAAGGCACTCTGCTCCCGGACGCCAGCTGAAATTCCGTATGGATCAAGATCCTTCCCAAACCCAAGCTGCCATCAACTAGAACTCTGGCTGCAATTGTAGGGCTAAATGCCTCCTTAAAACTGGCATCATGGATTTGGGAGTCTGAGTTTCCCTTCACGTGGATAAGTGCCATCATTTCTATCGAAGGCCCCATGTCTGGGAATCAACTGCCGCCTCTTAAAATTCCGCATGGAGCATGATCTCTCACAGACCCAAGCTAACACCGCGAAGGACCCTGGCTGCCCTTGCAGGGACAAAACCCTCCTCCAAACTGACATCAAGAAACTGGGGGGCAGAGTTCTCTTTCTCAGAGAAAAGGGACAATTTTTCTGTCCCGGCCCGAAGGCACTGTTCCCCCAGAGACCTCCTGAAAATCCGTATGGATCAAGATCCTTCCCAGACCCAAGCTGCCATCAACTAGAACTCTGGCTGCAATTGTAGGGCTAAATGCCTTCTAAAAACTGGCATCATAGATCTGGGGGACTGAGTTTTCTTTCACATGGAAAAGCGCCATTGTTTGTATGGCAGGCCCCATGTCTGGGAGTCGACAGCCGCCTCTTCAAATTCCGCATGGATTAAGATCCATCACAGACCCAAGCTGCCACCGAGAAGGACCCTGGCTGCCCTTGCAGGGCCAAAACCCTCCTCCAAACTGACATCAAGAAACTGGGGGGCAGAGTTCTCTTTCTCAGAGAAAAGGGACACTGTTTGTATCCCGGCCCTAAGGCACTGAGCTCCCTGCTTCCTGCTGAAATTCCGTATGGATCAAGATTCCTCGCAGACCCAAGCTGCTACTGAGAAGGACCCTGCCTGCCTTTGCAGGGCCAAAACCCTCATCCAAACTGACATCAAGAAAGTGGGGGGCAGAGTACTCTTTCTCAGAGAAAAGGAACACTTTTTGTGTCCTGGCCCTAAGGCACTGTGCTCCCGGAGGCCTCCTTAAATTCCGCATGCATCAAGACCCCTGACAGAACCAAGCTGCCACCGACAAGGACCCTGCCTGCCCTTGCAGGGCCAAAACCCTCCTCCAAACTGACATCAAGAAAGTGGGGGGCAGAGTTCTCTTTCTCAGAGAAAAGGGACACTTTTTGTGTCCCGGCCCTAAGGCACTCTGCTCCCGGATGACTCCTGAATTCCGCATAGATCAAGATTCCTCACAGACCCAAGCTGCCACCGACAAGGACCCTGGCTGCCCTTGCAGGGCCAAAACCCTCCTCCAAACTGAGATCAAGAAAGTGGGGGGCAGAGTTCTCTTTCTCAGAGAAAAGGGACACTTTTTGTGTCCCGGCCCTAAGGCACTGTGCTCCCGGACGCCACCTGAGATGCCGTATGGATCAAGATCCTTTCCAGACACAGGGCTGCCATCAACCAGGACTCTGGCTGCAATTGTAGGGCTAAATGCCGCCTAAAAACTGGCATCATGGATTTGGGAGACTGAGTTTTCTTTCACGTGGATAAGTGCCATCATTTGTATCGTAGGCCCCATGTCTGGGAGTCGACAGCCGCCCTTCAAATTCCACATAGAGCAATATCCATCACAGACCCAAGCTGCCACCGAGAAGGACCCTGGCTGCCCTTGCAGGGCCAAAACCCTCCTCCAAACTGACATCAAGAAACTGGGGGGCAGAGTTCTCTTTCTCAGAGAAAACGGACACTTTTTGTGTCCTGGCCCTAAGGCACTGTGCTCCCGGACACCAGCCGTAATGCCACCCTAATCAAGATCCTTCCCAGACCCAAGCTGCCATCAACTAGAACTCTGGCTGCAATTGTAGGGCTAAATGCCTCCTAAAAACTGGCATCATGCATCTGGGGGACTGAGTTTTCTTTCACATGGAAAAGCGCCATTGTTTGTATCGAAGGCCACATATCTGGGACTTTACTGTCGCATGCTGAAACTCGGCATGGATTAAGATTCCTCGCAGAATCAAGCTGCCACCGACTAGGACCCTGGCTGCCCTTGCAGGGCCAAAACCCTCCTCCAAACTGACATCAAGAAAGTGTGGGGCAGAGTTCTCTTCCTCAGAGAAAAGGGACACTTTTTGTGTCTCGGCCCTAAGGCACTGTGCTCCCTGCTGCCTCCTGAAACTCCATACGGATAAAGATCCTTCCGAGACCCAAGCTGCCATCAACTAGAACTGTGGCTGCAATTGTAGGGCTTAATGACTATTAAAAACTGGCATCATGGATTTGGGAGACTGAGTTTTCTTTCACGTGGATAAGTGCCATCATTTGTATCGTAGGCGCCATGTCTGGGAGTCGACAGCCGCCTATTCAATTCCGCATGGAGCAAGATCCATCACAGACCCAAGCTGCCACCGACAAGGACCCTGGCTGCCCTTGCAGGGCCAAAACCCTCCTCCAAACTGACATCAAGAAACTGGGGGGCAGAGTTCTCTTTCTCAGAGAAAAGGGACACATTTTTGTGTCCCGCCCTTAAGGCACTGTGCTCCCAGAGGCCACCTGAAATGCCGCATGGATCAAGATCCTTCCCAGACCCAAGCTGCCATCAACTAGAACTCTGGCTGCAATTGTAGGCTAAATGCCTCCTAAAAACTGGCATCATGCATCTGGGGGACTGAGTTTTCTTTCACATGGAAAAGCGCCATTGTTTGTATCGAAGGCCACATATCGGGGACTTTGACAGTCGCATGCTGAAATTCCGGCATGGATTAAGATTCCTCGCAGACCCAAGCTGCCACCAACAAAGACCCTGGCTGCCCTTGCAGGGCCAAAACCCTCCTCCAAACTGACATCAAGAAACTGGGGGGCAGAGTTCTCTTTCTCAGAGGAAAGGGACACATTTTGTGTCCCGGCCCTAAGGCACTGTGCTCCCTGCTGCCTCTTCAAATTCCGTATAAATCAAGAACCTTTCCAGACACAAGCTGCCATCAATCAGGACTCTGGTTGCATTTGTAGGGCTAAAACCGTCCACCGAACCGACATCATGAATCTGGGGGCCTAAGTTCTCTTTAACGCGGAAAAGTGCCATCATTTGTATCGTAGGCCCCATGTCAGGTTGTGGACTGCCGCCTCTTCAAATTCCGCATGGAGGAAGATTCCTCGCAGACCCAAGCTGCAACCGACTAGGACCCTGGCTGCCCTTGCAGGGCCAAAACCCTCCTCCAAACTGACATCAAGAAAGTGGGGGGCAGAGTTCTCTTTCTCAGAGAAAAGGGACACGTTTTGTGTCCCGGCCCTAAGGCACTGTGCTCCCTGCGCCTCCTGAAATTCCGTATGGATCAAGATCCTCGCAGACCCAAGCTGCCACCGACAAGGATCCTGGCTGCCTTTGCAAGGCCAAAACCCTCCTCCAAACTCACATCAAGAAACTGGTGGGCAGAGTTCTCTTTCTCAGAGGAAAGGGACACTTTTTGTGTCCCGGCCCTAAGGCACTCTGCTCCCGGATGCCACTTGAAATACAGCACGGATCAAGATCCTTTCCAGACACAGGCTGCCATCAACCAGGACTCTGGCTGCAATTGTAGGGCTAAATGCCTCCTAAAAACAGGCAACATGGATTTGGGAGACTGAGTTTTATTTCACGCGGAAACGGGCCATTGTCTGTATCGAAGGCCCCATGTCTGGGAGTTGACAGCCGCATGCTGAAATTCCGCATGGATTAAGATCCCTCGCAGACCCAAGCTGCCACCGAGAAGGACCCTGGCTGCCCTTGCAGGGCCAAAACCCTCCTCAAACTGACATCAAGAAAGTGGGGGGCAGAGTTCTCTTTCTCAGAGAAAAGGGACACATTTTGTGTCCCGGCCCTAAGGCACTGTGCTCCCGGACACCAACTGAAATTCCGTATGGATCAAGACCCTTCCCAGACGCAATCTGCCATCAACTAGAACTCTGGCTGCAATTGTAGGGCTAAATGCCTCCTAAAAATTGGCATCAAGAAACTGGTGCGGAGAGTTCTCTTTCTCAAAGAAAAGGGACACTTTTTGTGTCCCGGCCCTAAGGCACTGTGCTCCCAGATACCACCTGAAATGCCGCACGGATCAAGATCCTTCCCAGACCCAAGCTGCCATCAACTGGAACTCTGGCTGCAATTGTAGGGCTAAATGGCTCCTAAAAACTGGCATCATGCATCTGGGGGACTGAGTTTTCTTTCACATGGAAAAGCGCCATTGTTTGTATCCAAGGCCACATATCGGGGACTTTACTGTCGCATGCTTAAACTCGGCATGGATTAAGATTCCTCGCAGACCCAAGCTGCCACCGACAAGGACCCTGGCTACCCTTGCAGGGCCAAAACCCTCCTCCAAACTGACATCAAGAAACTGGGGGGCAGAGTTCTCTTTCTCAGAGAAAAGGGACACTTTTTGTGTCCCGGCCCGAAGGCACTGTTCTCCCGGACGCCACCTGAAATTCCATATGGATCGAGATCCTTCCCAGACCCAAGCTACCATCAACTAGAACTCTGGCTGCAATTGTAGGGCTAAATGCCTCCTTAATACTGGCATCATGGATCTGGAGGACTGAGTTTTCTTTCACATGGAAAAGCGCCATTGTTTGTATCGAACGCCCCATGTCTGGGAGTCGACAGCCGCCTCTTCAAATTCCGCATGGAGCAAGATCCCTCACAGACCCAAGCTGCCACCGACAAGGACCCTGGCTGCCCTCGCAGGGCCAAAACCCTCCTCCAAACTGACATCAAGAAACTGGGGGGCAGAGTTCTCTTTCTCAGAGAAAAGGGACACTTTTTGTGTCCCGGCCCTAAGGCACTGTGCTCCCGGACGCCAGCTGAAATGCCGCACGGATCAAGATCCTTCCCAGACCCAAGCGGCCATCAACTAGAACTCTGGCTGCAATTGTAGGGCTAAATGCCTCCATAAAACTGGCATCATGGATCTGGGGGACTGAGTTTTCTTTCACATGGAAAAGCGCCATTGTTTGTATCGAATGCCACATATCTGGGAGTTGACAGCCGCATGCTGAAATTCCGCATGGATTAAGATTCCTCGCAGACCCAAGCTGCCACCGACAAGGACCCTGGCTGCCCTTGCAGGGCCAAAACCCTCCTCCAAACTGACATCAAGAAACTGGGGGGCAGAGTTCTCTTTCTCAGAGAAAAGGGACACTTTTTGTGTCCAGGCCCGAAGGCACTGTGCTCCCGGAGGCCACCTGAAATTCCGTATGGATCAAAATTATTCGCTGGCACAAGCTGCCATCAACCAGGACTCTGGTTGAATTTGTAGGGCTAAAATCGACCACCAAACCGACGTCATGAATTTCTGGAATAAGTTTCCTTGCAGGTGGATAAGTGCCATCATTTGAATCGCAGGGTGCCCTTGCAGGGCCAAAACCCTCCTCCAAACTGACATCAAGAAAGTGGGGGGCAGAGTTCTCTTTCTCAGAGAAAATTGACATTTTTTCTGTCCCGGCCCGAAGGCACTCTGCTCCCGGACACCACCTGAAATTCCGTATGGATCAAGATCCTTCCCAGACCCAAGCTGCCATCAACCAGAATTCTGGTTGCAATTGTAGGGCTAAATGCCTCCTTAAAACTGGCATCATTGATTTGGCAGACTGAGTTTTCGTTCACGTGGATAAGTGCCATCATTTGTATCGTAGGCCCCATGTCTGGGAATCAACTGCCGCCTCTTCAAATTCTGCATGGAGCAAGATCCCTCACAGACCCAAGCTGCCACCGACTAGGACCCTGGCTGCCCTTGCAGGGCCAAAACCCTCCTCCAAACTGACATCAAGAAACTGGGGGGCAGAGTTCTCTTTCTCAGAGAAAGGGACACTTTTTGTGTCCCGGCCCGAAGGCACTCTGCTCCCGGACGCCACCTGAAATGCCGCATGGATCAAGATCCTTCCCAGACCCAAGCTGCCATCAACTAGAACTCTGGCTGCAATTGTAGGGCTAAATGCCTCCTAAAAACTGGCATCATGGATCAGGGGGGGCTGAGTTTTCTATCACATGGAAAAGCGCCCTTGCTTGTATCGAAGGCCACATATCTGGGAGTCGACAGGCGCAAGTTGAAATTCCGCATGGATTAATATTTCTCGCAGACCCAAGCTACCATCGAGAAGGACCCTGGCTGCCCTTGCAGGGCCAAAACCCTCCTCCAAACTGACATCAAGAAACTGGGGGGCACAGTTCTCTTTCTCAGAGGAAAGGGACATTTTTTGTGTCCCGGCCCGAAGGCACTCTGCTCCCTACATCCTCATGAAATTCCGTATGGATCAAGATTCCTCCCACACCCAAGCTGCTACCGACAAGAACCCTGGCTGCAATTGTAGGGCTAAATGCCTCCTAAAAACTTGCATTATGGATTTGGGAGACTGAGTTTTCTTTCACGTGGATAAGTGCCATCATTTGTATCGTAGGCCCCATGTCTGGGAGTCGACAGCCGCCTCTTCAAATTCCGCATGGAGCAAGACTCCTCGCAGACCCAAGCTGCCACGGAGAAGGACGCTGGCTGCCCTTGCAGGGCCAAAACCCTCCTCCAAACTGACATCAAGAAACTGGGGGGCAGAGTTCTCTTTCTCAGAGAAAAGGGACACTTTTTGTGTCCTGGCCTGAAGGCACTCTGCTCCCGGACGCAACCTGAAATACCGTATCGATCAAGATCCTTCCCAGACCCAAGCTGCCATCAACTAGAACTCTGGCTGCAATTGTAGGTCTAAATGCCTCCTAAAAACTGGCATCATGGATTTGGGAGATAGAGTTTTCTTTCACGTGGATAAGTGCCATCATTTGTATCGTAGGCCCCATGTCTGGGAGTCGACAGCCGCCTCTTCAATTCCGCATGGAGCAAGATCCCTCACAGACCCAAGCTGCCACCCGGATGCCACTGCGCTCCCGGATGCCTCCTGAAATTCCGCATACTTCAAGATCCCTCACAGACCCAAGCTGCCACCGACAAGGACCCTGGCTGCAATTGTAGGGCTAAATGCCTCCTAAAGACTTGCATCATGGATTTGAGAGACTGAGTTTTCTTTCACGTGGATAAGTGCCATCATTTGTATCGCAGGCCCCCTGTCTGGGAGTCGACAGCCGACTCTTCAAATTCCGTATGGAGCAAGATCCCTCACAGACCCAAGCTGCCACCGACAAGACCCTGGCTGCCCTTGCAGGGCCAAAAACCCTCCTCCAAACTGACATCAAGAAAGTGGGGGGCAGAGTTTCTTTCTCAGAGAAAAGGACACTTTTTGTCCCGGCCGAAGGCACTGTGCTCCCGGACGCCACCTGAAATGCCGCACGGATCAAGATCCTTCCCAGACCCAAGCTGCCATCAACTAGAACTCTGGCTGCAATTGTAGGGCTAAATGCCTCCTAAAACTGGCATCATGGATCTGAGGGGGCTGAGTTTCCTTTCGCATGGAAAAGCGCCATTGTTTGTATCGAAGGCCACATATCGGGGAGTTTACTGTCGCATGCTGAAGCTCGGCAAGGATTAAGATTCCTCGCAGACCCAAGCTGCCACCGAGAAGGACCCTGGCTCCCCTTGCAGGGCCAAAACCCTCCTCCAAACTGACATCAAGAAACTGGGGGGCAGAGTTCTCTTTCTCAGAGAAAAGGGACACTTTTTGTGTCCCGGCCCTAGGGCACTGTGCTCCCGGATGCCACTTGAAACACCGCACGGATCAAGATCCTTCCCAGACACAGGCTGCCATCAACTAGAACGCTGGCTGCAATTGTAGGGCTAAATGCCTCCTAAAAACTTGCATCATGGACCTGGGAGACTGAGTTTGCTTTCACGCGGAAAAGCGCCATTGTTTGTACCGAAGGCCCCATGACTGTAAGTTGACAGCCGCATCAAAAAATTCAGCAAGGATTAAGATTCCACGCGAACCCAAGCTGCCACCGACTTGGACCCTGACTACCCTTGCAGGGCCAAAGCCCTCCTCCAAACTGACATCAAGAAACTGGGGGGCAGAGTTCTCTTTCTCAGAGAAAAGGGACACATTTTGTGTCCCGGCCCTAAGGCACTGTGCTCCCTGCTGCCTCCTGAAATTCCGTATGTATCAAGATTCCTTGCAGACCCAAGCTGCCACAGACAAGGACCCTGGCTGCCATTGCAAGGCCAAACCTTCCTCCAAACTGACATTAAGAAAGTGGGGGGCAGAGTTCTCTTTCTGAGAGAAAAGGGACACTTTTTGTGTCCCGGCCCTAAGGCACTGTGCTCCCTGCTGTCTCTTCAAATTCCGCATGGATGAAGATTCCTCCCACACCCAAGCTGCCACCGACAAGGACCCTGGCTGCCCTTGCAGGGCCAAAACTCTCCTCCAAACTGACATCAAGAAACTGGGGGGCAGAGTTCTCTTTCTTAGAGAAAAGGGACACTTTTTGTGTCCCGGCCCGAAGGCACTCTGCTCCCGGACGCCACCTGAAATGCCGCATGGATCAAGAACCTTCCCAGACCCAAGCTGCCATCAACTAGAACTCTGGCTGCAATTGTAGGGCTAAATGCCTCCTAAAAACTGGCATCATGGATCTGGGGGACTTAGTTTTCCTTCACATGGAAAAGCGCAATTCTTTGTATCGAAGGCCACATATTGGGGACATTACTGTCGCATGCTGAAATTCGGCA
>JAVTVJ010006604.1:0-17462 GCA_034509425.1 Eopsaltria australis
CTCCAAGCCCCAGGGGGTTGCAAGGCCATGTCCTTTCGCAGTTCTTCCTGGGAACCAAGGCCGAGAACAACTCTGAGGTACATTTTCATAAGCAGAGTGCAGCCAGTGCTGAGAAGGGGGCTCCAGGGAAGGGGCTGGACCTGAGGGGGAATTGAATCGCCACTTGTTCTCCTTATTGGTGCTCTTAATCAATTATGCTAATTTTCTAAAAGCTATAAATATGTACTCACCCCTGGAGGGGCTGGGCTTTTATGGACACCTTTCCATAACTGCTCCTGAAGACCTTCAAAATAAAGATCCCCTTTTATATTACCTCCTTGCTAAAATGATCTCGAGTTTCTTTTCCAGGCTGGGGGAAAGGCAACAGTTATTTGGCACACCCAGAAGGGACACGAGAACCTGGTACCCTTCCTCTGGACCGAAAACATCCTGCAAGGAATTCCTTCCTGACAGCAATCTAAAGAATTCCCTGCCAGGGCCTGAGGTCGAGACACCATGGTTCCAAGATCCCACAGGAGGTCGTATAAAGGTGGTTCTTTTCGTGGTGTAGTGTGTAGTTTGTATGTGTGTGTATTGTTTATGTATTGTGTATCTGTTTAAAGTCAGTAATTGTTAGCGATCCCAGGACAACCTGGCGTGGTGGTGAGAAAATTTGCTTTTGAAATCATTTCTCCAAGTTTTTCCTGTTGCCGATTTTCCAACCTGCCCCAAGATCGCTGGTGGGGAGGAGGCAGGTGGTGTGATCTCGGCTGAGATTGTTCACTGGTAAGAGGAAGACGAAGCAAATCACAGTGGTCGCAAAAGTTTATTTCAATGTTTAGCACAATAAGAGTTGTATATGGAAAAGAGGCCTCGCGACGCACATCTGGCATGGAGCGGCCGGGGGAAGCTGGTCTGCTTCTTGGTAGGAGGTGGGGGATGGCCGCTTCTAGCAGGTTGTGGAGCGGCTGGGTGTCCAGCTGCTCCTTGGTGGAGCTGGGGAGAGATTCCCACTTCCTGAACAGGTTTGTGGAGTGCCGGCTGGGTGTCCAGCCCGGGGCCTGCTCCTGGTGGGAAGGCTGGGAGGATTCCCACTTCCTACAGGTTTGTGGAGCGGCTGGGTGTCCAGCCTGCTCCTTGGTGGGAGGCTGGGGAGGGATTCCCACTTCCTACAGGTTTGTGGAGCGGCTGGGTGCCCAGCTTGCTCCTTGGTGGGAAGCTGGGGAGAGATTCCCACTTCCTACAGGTTTGTGGAGCGGCTGGGTGCCCAGCCTGCTCCTTGGTGGGAGGCGAGTGAGAAATCCTCGCTTCCAGCAAGTTTTGTGACACGGCCGAGAAAGCTGCGGTTTCGCACCATTGTAAGGGAAGGGGGAGAAGCCCCCACTTTCTATGTTCCATCTGTAAAAGTTGGTTTTCACAGATGTTCTCAGCAAGGCGACTCCCGACTCCGGGAACGGTCTTCCGCGAGCAGGGCGGTACATCCCGTGACTGAAGCGGGACCAGCCGCCTGAGAGGGCGAGGGTGATTCCTGCCATTGCCCTGGTCACGGCCGGGGGATGCGCGGGGGAGCGGTCCCAGGAAGCGAACCGGGACCGGGGCTGCCGCTGCGCTGCTTCGGCCCTGCTCTGGCGGAGGCGGGCCGCCGCTGCGCGGCCACGGCCCGGCTCACTCGCTGCTCCTGGGCCCCGCCCGCACCGGCCCAGAGCGGGCCGGGAGTGTGAGATCTAAGAGCAGGAACGGCCCTATCGCACTTTCCACAGTAACGAGCTTGTTTTAAGGACACCCGAGAGCCGCTGTGAGCAGCAGCACGGGCCGAGCGCGGGCGAGCCGGGGGTGCCGCTGGGCGGGGGTGCCCGCATGCCGCGCCCGTCCCCGGCCGTGCGAGGGCAGCGAGCGCTCTTTGTCTGCTCTGGTAAGCACTCAAAAGGGAAACACCGAGCCCAAAGAACAAGAAGCCGTTTTTAGGCTCCCTTTAACCATGCTATAAGTAAGCAGAGTCCTGTGTTAACAAATATCTTAGAATGGTTTACTGAGTTAAATTTGTAAAAGACCTTCTCCTGTATCCTTGTGAGTAAAAAAGACCAAGGACTCTTTACTATTATGTTAAATAATCCTGAAACTGGAGAACTAGGGCAGTCAGCAACTGAAAATTGCTGCATCCAACCAGCAGCCAAGAATTGATACATCCAACAGTTGCATGCAACCCACTGTAAGTTTGTTCTGTGAACATAGAAGACATGGACCCTATGCCATGCTACTGAAACTGGATAATGTTATTCTGAAAACGTTTGCTGTCAATCCTAGTATGTCTGTTCCCAGCACTAACTGATAATGTATTTAAGTCTGACTGTTTGCAGACCATGGAAGAAGCCTATTCCAGCAGAGCAGACCTGAAAGATGTGCCAGCCTGGGAGCTGTATGCAGATGAGAGCAGCTTCATGCGAGATGGCAAACAAAAGACAGGTTATGCAGTAACAACCACGAACCAGGTAACCATGAGAAAAGTGTTACCATCAAATGTACCATCACAAAAAGCTGAACTGATTATATCAATGAAAGATCTAGAACTGAGCAAAGTCATCTAGAAGGAAGGAAGACTAGCAACTATTCAAGCCTAGAGACTGAGTCTATGTTGAATGAAGGGACAGTAATCTTACGAGCTAAGTAAAAAGAGTCAGTCCAAGTCCTGACTACCCTCACCAAATCCAAAGCTGCTGGCAGAGAGCCTTGAATTCACTGCTCCAGAGTTAAGAAGACGTCTGCTCCATAGACAGCCAGAAAACAGAGACTGATACAAATTGAGATGATATGATTTAAACTGTTCTTTTGTACCTCTTATCTGTACAGTTGGTAACCGTGATTCAAATTTGGTCCTAAAATTTGCATGTAACTCTAGTCCAAAATGTATCCAAAAGCTCTTCATAAGGACAACTTGTCAAAGTTGAGAATCTGGCCTGGTAAGTTTTGCCCCAAGATAAAGATTGGGCCTGTGCCATGGAGCTGTGATTCCAAATGTAATGTTTAATCATATTAAAGGCTGTTGACAAAACAAAATAGCTCTTAATTTCCTACTAGCCACAAAATCATTAACACTAGTTGTTGTTCTTATGCAAATCTGAATGAAAAATTTTTTTAGAAATTTGGTTGAAATTTGAAAGCAAACTCAAATTCTACACCAAGTAACTCTCAAAGAGCTTACTGAACCTTGAATATCTTCAGTACACTCACTTCATGGTTACCAAACTGAACCTAGATAAAAGAAATGTTCATAGTAACTGTAGTTATAATTAGCATCTGTGTAACAACTAGTGGGATAGCCAGTTGTATAAACCAGAGGTATGGTTGAATGCAGAGTAGAGACTAGACAAGACAGAGTCTTGTTAGTCTCTAAAAAAGGGGGGAATGATGCCGTTTGGTTTCTGCCTTTTTTCTTTTATATGTCCTCTGTACTCTCTGCACATATTTTTGTGGCTCTGTAGCCTACTATATTAATAGCTAGTTTTTCCAGTACCTTTCCATAGCCTTTCCCTAAGCAGAAAGACAAAACAAATTCCAGAGCTCCAAGCCCCAGGGGGTTGCAAGGCCCTGTCCTATCTCAGTTCTTCCTGGGAACCAAGGCCGAGAACAACTCTGAGGTACATTTTCATAAGCAGAGTGCAGCCAGTGCTGAGAGGGGGGCTCCAGGGAAGGGGCTGGACCTGAGGGGGAATTGAATCGCCACTTGTTCTCCTTATTGGTGCTCTTAATTATGCTAATTTCCTAAAAGCTATAAATATGTACTCACCCCTGGAGGGGCTGGGCTTTTATGGACACCTTTCCATAACTGCTCCTGAAGACCTTCAAAATAAAGATCCCCTTTTATATTACCTCCTTGCTAAAATGATCTCGAGTTTCTTTTCAGGCTGGGGGAAAAGGCAACACGCGGACACCACCTGAAATGCCGCTGGATCAAGACCTTCCAGACCAAGCTGCCATCAGCTAGAACTCTGGCTGCATTGTAGGCTAAATGCCTCCTAAAAACTGGCATCATGCATCTGGGGGACTGAGTTTTCTTTCACATGGAAATGGCGCCAATTTGTTTGCATCGAAGGCCACATATCTGGAGTTGACAGCGCATGCTGAATATTCCGCATGGATTAAGATTCCACACACCCCACACTCCTCGCAGACCCCAGCTGCCACCAAAAAGGACACTGACTGCCCTTGCAGGGCCAAAACCCTCCTTCAAACTGACATCAAGAAACTGGGGGGCAGAGTTCTCTTTCTCAGAGAAAAGGGACACTTTTTGTGTCCCGGCCCTAAGGACTCTGCTCCCTGCTTCCTCCTTATATTCCGTATGGATCAAGATTCCTCGCAGACCGAAGCTGCCACCGACAGGGACCCTGGCTGCCCTTGCAGGGCCAAAACCCTCCTCCAAACTGACATACGAAACTGGGGGGCAGAGTTCTCTTTCTCAGAGAAAAGGGACACTTTTTGTGTCCCGGCCTTAAGGCACTGTTCGCCCTGATGCCTGCTGAAATTCCGCATGGATTAAGATTATTCGCTGACGCAAGATGGCCATCTAACCAGGACTCTGGTTGCAATTTGTAGGGCCAAAACCTCGACCAAAACCGCATCATGAATCTGGGGGCCTAAGTTTCTTTCCGTGAAAAAGTGCCATCATTTGTATCGTAGGCCCATGTCTGGGAGTCGAATGCCGCCTCTTCAAGATTGCGCATGGAGCAGATCCCTTCGAGACCAACTGCCACCGACTAGGACAGCTGGCTGTCCTTGCAGGGCCAAACCCTCCTCCAACCTTTCATCAAGAAAGTGGGGGGCAGAGTTCTCTTTCTCAGAGGAAAGGGACACTTTTTGTGTCCCGGCCCTAAGGCACTCTGCTCCCGGACGCCACCTGAAATGCCGCACGGATCAAGATCCTTCCCAGACCCAAGCTGCATCAACTAGAACTCTGGCTGCAATTGTAGGGCTAAATGCCTCCTAAAAACTGGCATCATGGATCTGGGTGACTGAGTTTTCTTTCACATGGAAAAGTGCCATTGTTTGTACTGAAGGCCACATATCTGGGTGTTGACAGCCGCATGCTGAAATTCCGCAATGGATTTAAGATTCCCGCAGACCCAAGCTGCACCAAGAAGGACCCTGGCTGCTTGCAGGGCAAAACCCTCCTCCAAACTGACATCAAAGAAACTGGGGGGCAGAGTTCTCTTTCTCAGAGAAAAGGGACACTTTTTGTGTCCCGGCCCTAAGGCACTGTGCTCCCGGTGATGCCGTTTGGTTTCTGCCTTTTTTCTTTTATATGTTCTCTGTACTCTCTGCACATATTTTTTGTGGCTCTGTAGCCTACTATATTAATAGCTAGTTTTTCCAGTACCTTTCCATAGCCTTTCCCTAAGCAGAAAGACAAAACAAATTCCAGAGCACCAAGCCCCAGGGGGTTGCAAGGCCCTGTCCTATCTCAGTTCTTCCTGGGAACCAAGGCCGAGAACAACTCTGAGGTACATTTTCATAAGCAGAGTGCAGCCAGTGCTGAGAGGGGGGCTCCAGGGAAGGGGCTGGACCTGAGGGGGAATTGAATCGCCACTTGTTCTCCTTATTGGTGCTCTTAATCAATTATGCTAATTTCCTAAAAGCTATAAATATGTACTCACCCCTGGAGGGGCTGGGCTTTTATGGACACCTTTTCCATAACTGCTCCTGAAGACCTTCAAAATAAAGATCCCCTTTTATATTACCTCCTTGCTAAAATGATCTCGAGTTTCTTTTCCAGGCTGGGGGAAAAGGCAACACCGGACGCCACCTGAAATGCCGCATGGATCAAGATCCTTCCCAGACCCAAGCTGCCATCAGCTAGAACCCTGGCTGCAATTGTAGGGCTAAATGCCTCCTAAAAACTGGCATCATGCATCTGGGGGACTGAGTTTTCTTTCACATGGAAAAGCGCCATTGTTTGCATCGAAGGCCACATATCTGGGAGTTGACAGCCGCATGCTGAATTTCCGCATGGATTAAGATTCCTCGCAGACCCAAGCTGCCACCAACAAGGACCCTGGCTGCCTTGCAGGGCCAAAACCCTCCTCCAAACTGACATCAAGAAACTGGGGGCAGAGTCTCCTTTCTCAGAGAAAAGGGACACTTTTTGTGTCCCGGCCAAAGGCACTCTGCTCCCTGCTCCCCCTGATATTCCGTAGGATTCAAGATTCCTCGCAGACCCAAGCTGCCACCGACAGGGACCCTGGCTCCCTTGCAGGGCCAAAACCCTCTCCAAAACTGACATCAACGAAACTGGGGCAGAGTTCTCTTTCTCAGAGAAAAGGGACACTATTTTTGTGTCCTGGCCCTAAGGCACTCTGCTTCCCGGAGCCACCTGAAATTCCGTATGGATCAAGATTATTCGCTGACGCAAGATGCCATCAACCAGGAACTCTGGTTGCATTGTAGCGGCCATAAACCTCCACCCAAACCGGACATCATGAATCTGGTGGCCTAAGTTTTCTTTCACGTGGAAAAGTGCCATCATTTGTATCGTAGGCCCCATGTCTGGGAGTCGACTGCCGCCTCTTCAAATTCCGCATGGAGCAAGATCACTCGCAGACCCAAGCTGCCACCGACTAGGACACTGGCTGCCCTTGCAGGGCCAAAACCCTCCTCCAAACTGACATCAAGAAACTGGGGGGCAGCGCTATCTTTCTCAGAGAAAAGGGACACTTTTTGTGTCCCGGCCCTAAGGCACTCTGCTCCCGGACGCCACCTGAAATGCCGCATGGATAAGATCCTTCCCAGACCCAAGCTGCCATCAACTAGAACTCTGGCTGCAATTGTAGGGCTAAATGCCTCCTAAAAACTGGCATCATGCATCGGGGGGACTGAAATTTCTTTCACATGGAAAAGCGGCATTGTTTGCATCGAAGGCCACATATCTGGGAGTTGACAGCTGCATGCTGAAATTCCGCATGGATTAAGATTCCTCGCAGACCCAAGCTGCCACCAACAAGGACCCTGGCTGCCCTTGCAGGGCCAAAACCCTCCTCCAAACTGACATCAAGAAACTGGGGGGCAGAGTTCTCTTTCTCAGAGAAAAGGGACACTATTTGTGTCCCGGCCCTAAAGCACTCTGCTCCCTGCTTCCTCCTGATAATCCGTATGGATCAAGATTCCTCGCAGACCCAAGCTGCCACCGACAGGGACCTTGGCTGCCCTTGCAGGGCCAAAACCCTCCTCCAAACTGACATCACGAAACTGGGGGGCAGAGTTCTCTTTCTCAGAGAAAAGGGACACTTTTTGTGTCCTGGCCCTAAGGCACTCTGCTCCCGGACGCCACCTGATTCCGTATGAATCAAGATTATTCGCTGACGCAAGCTGCCATCAACGAGGACTCTGGTTGCATTTGTAGGGCTAAAACCCTCCACCAAACCGATATCATGAAACTGGGGGCCTAAGTTTTCTTCACGTGGAAAAGTGCCATCATTTGTATCGTAGGCCCCCTGTCTGGGAGTCGACTGCCGCCTCTTCAAATTCCGCATGGAGCAAGATCCCTCGCAGAATCAAGCTGCCACCAACAAGGACCCTGGCTGCCCTTGCAGGGCCAAAACCCTCCTCCAAACTGACATCAAGAAACTGGGGGGCAGAGTTCTCTTTCTCAGAGAAAAGGGACACTTTTTGTGTCCCGGCCCTAAGGCACTGTGCTCCCGGTGATGCCGTTTGGTTTCTGCTTTTTTTCTTTTATATGTTCTCTGTACTCTCTGCCCATATTTTTGTGGCTCTGTAGCCTACTATATTAATAGCTAGTTTTTCCAGTACCTTTCCATAGCCTTTCCCTAAGCAGAAAGACAAAACAAATTCCAGAGCTCCAAGCCCCAGGGGGTTGCAAGGCCATGTCCTATCTCAGTTCTTCCTGGGAACCAAGGCCGAGAACAACTCTGAGGTACATTTTCATAAGCAGAGTGCAGCCAGTGCTGAGAGGGGGGCTCCAGGGAAGGGGCTGGACCTGAGGGGGAATTGAATCGCCACTTGTTCTCCGCTTATTGTGCTCTTAATCATTATGCGTAATTTCCTACAAAGCTAAAATATGTCTTCACACCTGGAGGCTGGGTTTTTATGGACACTTTTCATAACTGGCTCCTGAAGAGCCTTCAAATAAGATCCTTTTATATTAGCTCCTTGCTAATATGATCTGAGTTTCTTTTTCCAGGCTGGGGAAAAGGCAACAGTTATTTGGCACACCCAGAAGGGACACGGAAACTGGTACGCTCTGCTGGACCTTAAACATCCTGCAAAGGAATTCTTTCTGACAGCAATCTAAAGAATTCCTGCACGGGCTGAGGTGAGACACCATGGTTCAGATCCACAGGAGGTAAGTATAAAGGTGGTTTTTTCGTGTTGTGTAGGTGTGTAGTTTGTATGTGTGTGTATTGTTTATGTATTGTGTATCTGTTTAAAGTCAGTAATTGTTAGCGATCCCAGGACATCCTGGCGTGGTGGTGAGAATATTTGCTTTTGAAATCATTTCTCCAAGTTTTTCCTGTTGCCGATTTTCCAACCTGCCCCAGAGATCGGCTGGTGGGGAGGAGGCGGGTGTGTGATCTCGGCTGAGATTGTTCACTGGTAGAGAAAAGCAAATCACAGTGCGAAAGTTTATTTCATGTTTAGCACATGCGAGTTTTGAATTGAAAGCTGGCCTGGAGACATCTGGGCATGGAGCGGCCGGGGGGAGGCCTGGTCTGCTTCTTGGTAGGAGGTGGGGGATGGGCCCCGCTTCCTACAGGTTTGTGGAGCGGCTGGGTGTCCAGCCTGCTCCTTGGTGGGAGGCTGGGGAGAGATTCCCACTTCCTACAGGTTTGTGGAGACGGACTTGGGTGTCCAGCTGCACTTGGTGGGAGGCTGGGTTAGAGATTCCCACTTCCTACAGGTTTGTGGAGCGGCTGGGTGCGCAGCCTGCTCCTTGGTGGGAGGCGAGTGAGAAATCCTCGCTTCCTACAGGTCTGTGGAGAGGCTGGGTGTCCAGCCTGCTCCTTAGTGGGAGGCGAGGGAGAGATCCTCGCTTCCAGCAAGTTTTGTGGAACGGCCGAGAAAGCTCGGTTCGCACCATTGTAGGGAAGGGGGAGAAGCCCCCACTTTCTATGTTCCATCTGTAAAAAGTTTTTCCAAGATTTTAAGGCAAGGGCGACTCCCGGACTTCCGGGACGGCTCCGCGAGCAGGGCGGTCGCAGTACCCGTGCAGAAAGCGGGGCACCAGCCGCTCTAGGAGGGGCGGAGGTGATTCCTGCCATATGCCCCTGGTAGGCGGGGCGGGATGCGCGGGGGAGCGGTCCCAGGAAGCAAACCGGGACAGGGGCTGCCGCTGCGCAGCGGCGGCCCTGCTCTGGCGGAGGCGGGGCCGCCGCTGCGCGGCCACGGCCCGGCTCACTCGCTGCTCCTGGGCCCCGCCCGCACCGGCCCAGAGCGGGCCGGGAGTGGGAGATCTAAGAGCAGGAACGGCCCTATCGCACTTTCCACAGTAAGGAGCTTGTTTTAAGGACACCCGAGAGCCGCTGTGAGCAGCAGCAGGGGCCGAGCGCGGGCGAGCCGGGGGTGCCCCTGGGCGGGGGTGCCCGCATGCCGCGCGCCAGTGCCCTGCCGTTGCGAGGGCAGCGGCGCTCTTTGTCTCTCTGGTAAGCACTCAAAAGGGAAACCGAGCAAAGAACAGGAGCCGTTTTGTAGGCTCCCTTAACATGCTATAAGTGAAGGCGAGGAGTCCTGTGTAACAAATATCTTAGAATGGTTTACTGAGTAATTTGTAAAAGACCTTCTCCTGTATCCTTGTGAGTAAAAAGACCAAGGACTCTTTACTATTATGTAAAATAATCCTGAAACTGGAGAACTAGGGCAGTCAGCAACTGAAAATTGCTGCATCCAACCAGCAGCCAAGAATTGATACATCCAACAGTTGCATGCAACCCACTGTAAGTTTGTTCTGTGAACATAGAAGACATGGACCCTATGCAATGCTACTGAAACTGGATAATGTTATTCTGAAAACGTTTGCTGTCAATCCTAGTATGTCTGTTTCCAGCACTAACTGATAATGTATTTAAGTCTGACTGTTTGCAGACCATGGAAGAAGCCTATTCCAGCAGAGCAGACCTGAAAGATGTGCCAGCCCGGGAGCTGTATGCAGATGAGAGCAGCTTCATGCGAGACTGTGCAAACAAGACAGGTATGTCAGTAAAGACAACGAATCAGGTAACCATGGAGAAAACGTGTTACATCAATGTACATCCAAAACTGAACTGAATTAATAATGAAAGATTCTAGAACTGAGCAAGAGTCAGTCTTGAGAGAAGGAAGGTTAGAGACTAGAGTCTTGTTTTTGAATGAAGGGGAGTAATCTTTACAGCGTAAGTAAAAAGAGTCATTCAGGTCTGACTACCCTCCTCAATCCAAAGCTGCTGGCAGAGCAGCTTGATTCACTGCTCCAGAGTTAAGAAGACGTCTGCTCCATAGACAGACAGAAAACAGAGACTGATACAAATTGAGATGATATGATTTAAACTGTTCTTTTGTACCTCTTATCTGTACAGTTTGTAACCGTGATTCAAATTTGGTCCTAAAATTTGCATGTAACTCTAGTCCAAAATGTATCCAAAAGCTCTTCATAAGGACAACTTGTCAAAGTTGAGAATCTGGCCTGGTAAGTTTTTCCCCAAGATAAAGATTGGGCCTGTGCCCATGGAGCTGTGATTCCAAATGTAATGTTTAATCATATTAAAGGCTGTTGACAAAACAAAATAGCTCTTAATTTCCTACTAGCCACAAAATCATTAACACTAGTTGTTGTTCTTATGCAAATCTGAATGAAAAATTTTTTAGAAATTTGGTTGAAATTTGAAAGCAAACTCAAATTCTACACCAAGTAACTCTCAAAAGAGCTTACTGAACCTTGAATATCTTCAGTACACTCACTTCATGGTTACCAAACTGAACCTAGATAAAAGAATGTTCATAGTAACTGTAGTTATAATTAGCATCTGTGTACAACTAGTGGGATACAGTTTGTTAAACCAGAAGGTAATGGTTTGAATGCAGAGGTAGAGACTATGAACAAGACGAGTTCTTGTTAGTCCTAAAAGGGGGGAATGATGTTTTGGTTTCTTGCCTTTTATTCTTTATATGTTCTCTGACTCTCTGCACATATTTTTGTGGCTCTGTAGCCTACTCTATTAATGAGCTAGTTTTTTCCAGTACTTTCCATAGTTTCCTAAGCAGAAAGCAACAATTCGAGAGCTCAAGCCCGGGGGTTGCAGGAGGCCCTGTCCTATCGCAGTTCTTCCTGGGAACCAAGGCCGAGAACAACTCTGAGGTACATTTTCATAAGCAGAGTGCAGCCAGTGCTGAGAGGGGGGCTCCAGGGAAGGGGCTGGACCTGAGGGGGAATTGAATCGCCCCTTGTTCTCCTTATTGGTGCTCTTAATTATGCTAATTTCCTAAAAGCTATAAATATGTACTCACCCCTGGAGGGGCTGGGCTTTTATGGACACCTTTCAATAACTGCTCCTGAAGACCTTCAAAATAAAGATCCCCTTTTATATTACCTCCTTGCTAAAATGATCTCGAGTTTCTTTTCCAGGCTGGGGGAAAGCAACACCGGACGCCACCTGAAATGCCGCATGGATCAAGATCCTTCCCAGACCCAAGCTGCCATCAGCTAGAACTCTGGCTGCAATTGTAGGGCTAAATGCCTCCTAAAAACTGGCATCATGCATCTGGGGGACTGAGTTTTCTTTCACATGGAAATTCGCCATTGTTTGCATCGAAGGCAACATATCTGGGAGTTGACAGCCGCATGCTGAAATTCCGCATGGATTAAGATTCCTCGCAGACCCAAGCTGCCACCAACAAGGACCCTGGCTGCCCTTGCAGGGCCAAAACCCTCCTCAAGACTGACATCAAGAACTGGGGGCAGATTCTCTTTTCAGAGAAAAGGGACATTTTTTGTGTCCCGGCCCAAGGCTACCTGCTCTGCTCTCCTGATATTCCGTATGGATCAAGATTCCTCGCAGAACCCAAGCTGCCACCGGACAGGACCCTGGGTGCCCTTGCAGGGAAACCCTCCCAAACTGACATCAGAACTGGGGGCAGAGTTCTCTTTCTCAGAGTAAAAGGGACAAACTTTTGTGTCCTGGCCCTACGGCCACTCTGCCCCGGATGCCCTGAAATTCCGTTATGAGACAAGATTATTCGCTGGCGCAGATCCATCAAACCAGGATCTGGGTTGCATTGTAGGGCCAAAACTCCACGCAACCGACATCATGAATCTGGGGCCTAAGTTTTCTTTCACGTGGAAAGTGCCATCATTGTATCGTAGGCCATGTCTGGGAATCAACTGCCTCCTCTTCAGATTCCGCATGGAGCAAGATCCATCACAGACCCAAGCTGCCACCGACAAGGACCCTGGCTGCCCTTGCAGGGCCAAACCCCTCCTCCAAACTGCATCAAAAAAGTGGGGGGCAGAGTTCTCTTTCTCAGAGAAAAGGGACACTTTTTGTGTCCCAGCCCTAAGGCACTGCTCTCCAGGACGCCACCTGAAATTCCGTATGGATCAAGATCCTTCCCAGACCCAAGCTGCCATCAACTAGAACTCTGGCTGCCATTGTAGGGCTAAATGCCTCCTAAAAACTGGCATCATGCATCTGGGGGACTGAGTTTTCTTTCACTTGGAAATGCGCAATTGTTTGCATCGAAGGCCACATATCTGGGAATTGGACAGCCGCTGTGAAATCCGCATTGATAAGATTCCTGCGCAGACGCGAAGCTGCCACAACAGACCCAGGCTGCCTTCGCAGGCCAAAACCGGCTCTCCAAACTGAACAGAAACTGGGGGCAGAGTCTCTTTCTCCAGAGAAAAAGGACAATTTTTTGTGTCCCGGCCCTAAGGCACTGTGCTCCGTGATGCCGTATTGTTTCTGGCTTGTTTTTTTATTGTTCTCTGTACTTACTCTGCACATATTTTTGGGTGGCCTCCTTTTGTAGACTACTATATTAATAGCTATTTTTTCCAGTACCTTTCCATAGCCTTTCCCTAAGCAGAAAGACAAAACAAATTCCAGAGCTCCAAGCCCCAGGGGGTTGCAAGGCCCTGTCCTATCGCAGTTCTTCCTGGGAACCAAGGCCGAGAACAACTCTGAGGTACATTTTCATAAGCAGAGTGCAGGCAGTGCTGAGAGGGGGGCTCCAGGGAAGGGGCTGGACCTGAGGGGGAATTGAATCGCCACTTGTTCTCCTTATTGGTGCTCTTAATTATGCTAATTTCCTAAAAGCTATAAATATGTACTCACCCCTGGAGGGGCTGGGCTTTTATGGACACCTTTCCATAACTGCTCCTGAAGACCTCAAAATAAAGATCCCCTTTTATATTACCTCCTTGCTAAAATGATCTCGAGTTTCTTTTCCAGGCTGGGGGAAAAGGCAACAGTTATTTGGCACACCCAGAAGGGACACGAGAACCTGGTACCCTTCCTCTGGACCGAAAACATCCTGCAAGGAATTCCTTTCTGACAGCAATCTAAAGAATTCCCTGCCACGGGCCTGAGGTCGAGACACCATGGTTCCAAGATCCCACAGGAGGTAGTATAAAGGTGGTTCTTTTTGTTGTGTGGTGTGTAGTTTGTATGGGTGTGTATTGTTTATGTATTGTGTATCTGTTTAAAGTCAGTAATTGTTAGCGATCCCAGGACAAGCTGGCGTGGTGGTGAGAAAATTTGCTTTTGAAATCATTTCTCCAAGTTTTTCCTGTTGCCGATTTTCCAACCTGCCCCAGAGATCGGCTGGTGGGGAGGAGGCGGTGTGTGATCTCGGCTGAGATTGTTCACTGGTAGAGAAAAGCAAATCACAGTGCGAAAGTTTATTTCATGTTTAGCACATGCGAGTTTTGAATTGAAAGCTGGCCTGGAGACATCTGGGCATGGAGCGGCCGGGGGAAGCCTGGTCTGCTTCTTGGTAGGAGGTGGGGGATGGGCCCGCTTCCTACAGGTTTGTGGAGCGGCTGGGTGTCCAGCCTGCTCCTTGGTGGGAGGCTGGGGAGAGATTCCCACTTCCTACAGGTTTGTGGAGCGGCTGGGTGCCCAGCCTGCTCCTTGGTGGGAAGCTGGGGAGAGATTCCCACTTCCTACAGGTTTGTGGAGCGGCTGGGTGCCCAGCCTGCTCCTTGGTGGGAGGCTGGGGGAGTTGAGAAATTCGCTTTCCTACAGGTTGTGGGAAGGGCTGGGTGTCCAGCTGCTCCTTAGTGGGAGGCGAGGGAGAGATCTGCTTCAGCAAGTTTTGTGGGAACGGCGAGAAGCTCGGTTCGCACCATTGTAAGGGAAGGGGGAGAAGCCCCACTTTCTATGTTCCATCTGTAAAAAGTTTTTCCAAGATTTTAAGGCAAGGGCGACTCCCGGACTTCCGGGACGGCTCCGCGAGCAGGGCGGTCACTCCCCCGTGACAGAAGCGGGGCACCAGCCGCTCTGAGAGGGGCGGAGGTGATTCCTGCCATTGCCCTGGTCACGGCCGGGGGATGCGGGGGGGAGCGGTCCCAGGAAGCGAACCGGGACCGGGGCTGCCGCTGCGCTGCTTCGGCCCTGCTCTGGCGGAGGCGGGGCCGCCGCTGCGCGGCCACGGCCCAGCTCACTCGCTGCTCCTGGGCCCCGCCCGCACAGGCCCAGAGCGGGCCGGGAGGGTGAGATGTAAGAGCAGGAAAGGCCTATGCACTTTCGCACAGTAAGAGCTTGTTTTAAGGAACCGGAGCGCTGTGAGCAGCAGCACGGGCCGAGCACGGGCGAGCCGGGAGTGCCCCTGGGCGGGGATGCCTGCATGCCGCGCCTGTCCCCGGCCGTGCGAGGGCAGTGAGGGCTCTTTGTCTGCTCTGGTAGGCACTCAAAAGGGGAACACCGAGCCCAAAGAACAAGAAGCCGTTTTTAGGCTCCCTTAAAGCATGCTATAAGTAAGCAGAGTCCTGTGTTAACAAATATCTTAGAATGGTTTACTGAGTTAAAATTGTAAAAGACCTTCTCCTGTATCCTTGTGAGTAAAAAAGACCAAGGACTCTTTACTATTATGTAAAATAATCCTGAAACTGGAGAACTAGGGCAGTCAGCAACTGAAAATTGCTGCATCCAACCAGCAGCCAAGAATTGATACATCCAACAGTTGCATGCAAACCACTGTAAGTTTGTTCTGTGAACATAGAAGACATGGACCCTATGCCATGCTACTGAAACTGGATAATGTTATTCTGAAAACGTTTGCTGTCAATCCTAGTATGTCTGTTCCCAGCACTAACTGATAATGTATTTAAGTCTGACTGTTTGCAGACAATTCCAGCAGAGCAGACCTGAAAGATGTGCCAGCCTGGGAGCTGTATGCAGATGAGAGCAGCTTCATGCGAGATGGCAAACAAAAGACAGGTTATGCAGTAAACAACTAGAAACAGGTACGCATGAGAAAGTGTTTACATAATATTGTACCATCACAAAAAGCTGAACTGCTTATTATATGAAAGATCTAGAACTGAGCAAAAGTCATCTGAAAGGAAGGAAGACTAGCAACTATTCAAGCTAGAGACTGAGTCTTGTTGAATGAAGGGACAGTATATTACGGAGCTAAGTAAAAAGAGTCATTCCAAGTCTGACTAACTACCAAATACAAAAGCTGGCTGGGAGAGGCCTTGGATTCACTGCTCCAGATTATATGAAGAGTCTGCTCCTAGCAGCTCAGAACAGACTGATCAATTGAGATGCTATGATTTAAACTGTTCTTTTGTACTCTTATTCTTAAGTTGGTAACGTGATTCAAATTTTGGTCCTATTGCATGTAACTCTAGTCCAAAATGTATCCAAAAGCTCTTCATAAGGACAAATTGTCAAAGTTGAGAATCTGGACTGGTAAGTTTTGCCCCAAGATAAAGATTGGGCCTGTGCCCATGGAGCTGTGATTCCAAATGTCATGTTTAATCATATTAAAGGCTGTTGACAAAACAAAATAGCTCTTAATTTCCTACTAGCCACAAAATCATTAACACTAGTTGTTGTTCTTATGCAAATCTGAATGAAAAATTTTTTTAGAAATTTGGTTGAATTTTGAAAGCAAACTCAAATTCTACACCAAGTAACTCTCAAAAGAGCTTACTGAACCTTGAATATCTTCAGTACACTCACTTCATGGTTACCAAACTGAACCTAGATAAAAGAAATGTTCATAGTAACTGTAGTTATAATTAGCATCTGTGTAACAACTAGTGGGATAGCCAGTTGTATAAACCAGAGGTATGGTTGAATGCAGAGTAGAGACTAGACAAGACAGAGTTTTGTTAGTCTCTAAAAAAGGGGGGAATGATGCCGTTTGGTTTCTGCCTTTTTTCTTTTATATGTTCTCTGTACTCTCTGCCCATATTTTTGTGGCTCTGTAGCCTACTATATTAATAGCTAGTTTTTCCAGTACCTTTCCATAGCCTTTCCTAAGCAGAAAGACAAATCAAATTCCAGAGCTCCAAGCCCCAGGGGGTTGCAAGGCCCTGTCCTATCTCAGTTCTTCCTGGGAACCAAGGCCGAGAACAACTCTGAGGTACATTTTCATAAGCAGAGTGCAGCCAGTGCTGAGAGGGGGGCTCCAGGGAAGGGGTTGGACCTGAGGGGGAATTGAATCGCCACTTGTTCTCCTTATTGGTGCTCTTAATCAATTATGCTAATTTCCTAAAAGCTATAAATATGTACTCACCCCTGGAGGGGCTGGGCTTTTATGGACACCTTTCCATACTGCTCCTGAAGACCTTCAAAATAAAGATCCCCTTTTATATTCTCCTTGCTAAATGATCTCGAGTTTCTGTTTCCCAGGCTGGGGGAAAAGGAACACGACGCACTGAAATGCGTGGATAAGATCCTTCAAGAGCCAAGCTGCATCAGTAAGAACTCTGGCTGCAATTGTAGGGCTAAATGCCTCCTAAAACTGGCATCATGCATCTGGGGGACTGAGTTTCTTTCACAATTGGAAATGGCGCCATTGTTTGCATCGAAGGCCACATTCCTGGGAGTTGACAGCGCATGCTGAATTCAGCATGGATTAAGAAATTTCTCGCAGCAAGCTGCACAATCAAGGACTGGGCTGCCCTTGCAGGGCAAACCTTCAAACTGACATAGAAACTGGGGGGGCATGAGTTCCTCTTCTCAAGAAAACGGACACTTTTTTTGTCGTGGCCCTAAGGCACTCTGCTCCCGGACGCCACCTGAATTTTCCTAACAGGTTTTTTTTTTTTCCCCTCCATTCTTTTTCATAACATCAGAGGGCAAGAAATTCTCTTCCGGCTTCCAAAATCTCCTAGTTACTTTCCCCCTTCCTGCATCAGGCAAAATGGAGGATTATTAAGGTTTTTTTAACCAATTACTCTTTGAGGCAGGAAAAATTAAGAAGAGTAAGAGAAACAGTGCTGCTTTTGGGCATAGCTTCTTTGTACACTATTCTGGAAATAAAAAAACCCA
>JAVTVJ010006610.1:0-14740 GCA_034509425.1 Eopsaltria australis
GGGGATTTTGGGGGTCCTTGAGGGGTTTAGAAGGATCTGAGCAGGATTTTTGGGTGAATTTGGGGGTTTTGGGCTGACCATATTTGTCCCTCATTAGCATAAATGGCGTGGCCACAGCCAGTGATCACGGGGCCTTCTTTGACTCAAAAGGGGCGTGGCCTAACACCAACATCCACACTCCAACCTCATTTGCGTATAGTCGGTGAATATTCATCTTTTTTTTGCATAAATACAGGCGTGATTCAATTAGATCTTATTCATTCCCTTGCAATAAACTTCATTTGCATGAAAAGCAGAGTCCATCAGCGTTAATCAAGCGCATTTCCAACCATTGCATCAAGTGTTTCCCCAAGCCCTCCAAAAGACCCCAAATGACCCAAAACTTTCCCAAAAAGTCCCCAAAATGACCCAGAACTGCCCCAATTTTCCCCAAATCCCCCCAAACTGCCCCCAGATCCCCCGTTTCCCCCTAAAAACCGCATTTTCCTCCATTTTCAGCCATCTTTTCCATAGTTGGTCATTTTTCCCATCTAAGGCCGCCTCATTTGCATAGCGGCCGCGGCCCCGCCCCCAGGGGCGTGGCCTGACGGGCGACTCCTCCCCCAGCAGGCGGCGCATGCGCAGCTCCTGCTCGGCCTGGCTCTAGCCCGGCAGGCACTGAGACCTCCCGGCCACTAGGTGGCGCTAAAGCAGTGGGTTTTGAGGCGATCTGAGGGCTTTGGGGGGAAATGTAGGGGATGATGGGGGTCCCAGGTAGAATATGGGGGATTGTGGGGTGAATTTGGTGGATTTTGGGGATCCCTGAGGGGTTTAGGGGCACCTGAAGTGGATTTTGGGGTGAATTTGGGGGATTTTGGGTGTCCCTGAGCGGTTTAAGGGGATCTGAAGTGGATTTTGGGGTGAATTTGGGGGATTTTGGGGGTCCCTGAAGGGTTTAGAAGGATCTGAGCAGGATTTTGGGGTGAATTTGGGGGATTTTGGGCTGACCATATTTGTCCCTCATTAGCATAAAGGGCGTGGCCACACCCAGTGATCACGGGGCCTTGTTTGAATCAAAAGGGGCGTGGCCTAACACCAACATCCACACTCCAACCTCATTTGCGTATAGTCGGTGAATATTCATCATTTTTGGCATAAATACAGGCGTGATTCAATTAAATCTTATTCATTCCCTTGCAATAAACTTCATTTGCATGAAAAGCAGAGTCCATCAGCGTTAATTAATCGCATTTCCATCATTTGCATCCAGTGTTTCCCCAAGCCCTCCAAAAGACCCAAAATGACCCAAAACTTCCCCAAAAAGTCCCCAAAATGACCCAGAACTGCCCCAATTTTCCCCAAATCCTCCCAAACTGCCCCCAGATCCCCCGTTTCCCCCCTAAAAACCGCATTTTCCTCCATTTTCAGGCATCTTTTCCATAGTTGCTCATTTTTCCCATCTAAGGCCGCCTCATTTGCATAGCGGCCGCGGCCCCGCCCCCAGGGGCGTGGCCTGACGGGCGACTCCTCCCCCAGCAGGCGGCGCCTGCGCAGCTCCTGCTCGGCCTGGCTCGAGCCCGGCAGCATAGAGACTCCGGCATAGGTGGCGCTAACGCAGTGGGTTTTGAGGCGATCTTGAGGCTTGGGGAAATGTAGGGGATGATGGGGGTCCAGTAGAATATGGGGGATTGTGGGTGAATTTGGTGGATTTGGGGATCCCTGAAGGGGTTTAGGGCACCTGAAGTGGATTTTGGGGGTGAATTTGGGGGATTTTGGGTGTCCTGAGCGGTTTAGGGGGTTGAAGTGGATTTGGGGTGAATTTGGGATTTGGGGGTCCCTGAGGGGTTTGAAGGATCTGAGCAGGATTTTGGGGTGAAGTTGGGGGCGTTTTGGGCTGACCATATTTGTCCTGATTAGCATAAAGGGGTGGACACCCAGTGATACAGGGCCTTGTTTGAATCAAAAGGGGGCGTGGCTACACCAACAATCCACACTCCAACCTCATTGCGTATAGTGGTGAATTTCATTCATTTTTTTGCATAAATACAGGCGTGATTCAATTAAATCCTATTCATTCCCTTGCAATAAACTTCATTTGCATGAAAAGGGGAGTCCATCAGCATTAATCAATCGCATTTCCATCATTTGCATTGTGTTTCCCCAAGCCCTCCAAAAGATGCAAAATGACCCAAAACTTCCCCAAAAAGTCCCCAAAATGACCCAGAACTGCCCCAATTTTCCCCAAATCCCCCCAAACTGCCCCCAGATCCCCCTTTTCCCCCCTAAAAACCGCATTTTCCTCCATTTTCAGCCATCTTTTCCATAGTTGCTCATTTTTCCCATCTAAGGCCGCCTCAGTTGCATAGCGTCCGCGGCCCCGCCCCCAGGGGCGTGGCCTGACGGGCGACTCCTCCCCCAGCAGGCGGCGCATGCGCAGCTCCTGCTCGGCCTGGCTCTAGCCCGGCAGGCACTGAGACCTTCCGGCCACTAGGTGGCGCAAACGCAGTGGGTTTTGAGGCGATCTGAGGGCTTTGGGGGGAAATGTAGGGGATGATGGGGTTCCCAGGTAGAATATGGGGGATTGTGGGGTGAATTTGGTGGATTTTGGGGATCCCTGAGGGGTTTAGGGGCACCTGAAGTGGATTTTGGGGTGAATTTGGGGGATTTTGGGTGTCCCTGAGCGGTTTAGGGGGATCGGAAGTGGATTTTGGGGTGAATTTGGGGGATTTTGGGGGTCCCTGAGGGGTTTAGAAGGATCTGAGCAGGATTTTGGGGTGAAGTTGGGGGGTTTTGGGCTGACCATATTTGTCCTTGATTAGCATAAAGGGCGTGGCCACACCCAGTGATCACGGGGCCTTGTTTGAATCAAAAGGGGCGTGGCCTAACACCAACATCCACACTCCAACCTCATTTGCGTCTAGTCGGTGAATATTCATCATTTTTGGGCATAAATACAGGCGTGATTCAATTAAATCTTATTCATTCCCTTGCAATAAACTTCATTTGCATGAAAAGCAGAGTCCATCAGCGTTAATTAATCGCATTTCCATCATTTGCATCAAGTGTTTCCCCAAGCCCTCCAAAATGACCCAAAATGACCCAGAACTGCCCCAATTTTCCCCAAATCCCCCCAAACTGCCCCCAGATCCCCCTTTTCCCCCTAAAAACCGCATTTTCCTCCATTTTCAGCCATCTTTTCCATATTTGCTCATTTTTCCCATCTAAGGCAGCCTCATTTGCATAGCGGCCGCGGCCCCGCCCCCAGGGGCGTGGCCTGACGGGCGACTCCTCCCCCAGCAGGCGGCGCATGTGCAGCTCCTGCTCGGCCTGGCTCTAGCCCGGCAGGCACTGAGACCTCCCGGCCACTAGGTGGCGCTCACGCAGTGGGTTTTGAGGCGATCTGAGGGCTTTGGGGGGAAATGTAGGGGATGATGGGGGTCCCAGGTAGAATATGGGGGATTGTGGGGTGAATTTGGTGGATTTTGGGGATCCCTGAGGGGTTTAGCGGCACCTGAAGTGGATTTTGGGGTGAATTTGGGGGAATTTTGGGTGTCCCTGAGGGTCTTAGGGGGATCTGAAGTGGATTTTGGGGTGAATTTGGGGGATTTTGGGGGTCCCTGGGGGGTTTAGAAGGATCTGAGCAGGATTTTGGGGTGAATTTGGGGGGTTTTGGGCTGACCATATTTGTCCCTGATTAGCATAAAGGGCGTGGCCACACCCAGTGATCACGGGGCCTTGTTTGAATCAAAAGGGGCGTGGCCTAACACCAACATCCACACTCCAACCTCATTTGCGCATAGTCGGTGAATATTCATCATTTTTTGGCATAAATACAGGCGTGATTCAATTAAATCTTATTCATTCCCTTGCAATAAACTTCATTTGCATGAAAAGCAGAGTCCATCAGCGTTAATTAATCGCATTTCCATCATTTGCATTAAGTGTTTCCCCAAGCCCTCCAAAAGACCCAAAATGACCCAAAACTTCCCCAAAAAGTCCCCAAAATGACCCAGAACTGCCCAAATTTTCCCCAAATCCCCCCAAACTGCCCCCAGATCCCCCTTTTCCCCCCTAAAAACCGCATTTTGCTCCATTTTCAGCCATCTTTTCCATATTTGGTCATTTTTCCCATCTAAGGCCGCTCATTTGCATAGCGGCCGCGGCCCCGCCCCCAGGGCCGTGGCCTGACGGGCGACTCCTCCCCCAGCAGGCGGCGCATGCGCAGCTCCTGCTCGGCCTGGCTCTAGCCCGGCAGGCACTGAGACCTCCCGGCCACTAGGTGGCGCTAACGCAGTGGGTTTTGAGGCGATCTGAGGGCTTTGGGGGGAAATGTAGGGGATGAGGGGGGTCCCAGGTAGAATATGGGGGATTGTGGGGTGAATTTGGTGGATTTTGGGGATCCCTGAGGGGTTTAGGGGCACCTGAAGTGGATTTTGGAGTGAATTTGGTTGATTTTGGGGGTCCTTGAGGGGTTTAGGGGGATCTGAATGGATTTTGGGGTGAATTTGGGGGATTTTGGGGGTCCTTGAGGGGTTTAGAAGGATCTGAGCAGGATTTTGGGGTGAATTTGGGGGTTGGGGCTGACCATATTTGTCCCTGATTAGCATAAAGGGCGTGGGCCACACCCAGTGATCAGCGGGGCCTTGTTTGGAATCAAAGGGCGTGGCCTAAACACCAACATCCACTCCACCTCATTTGCGTATGTCGGTGAATATTCATCATTTTTTTGGCATAAATACAGGCGTGATTCAATTAAATCTTATTCATTCCCTTGCAATAAACTTCATTTGCATGAAAAGCAGAGTCCATCAGCGTTAATTAATCGCATTTCCATCATTTGCATCAAGTGTTTCCCCAAGCCCTCCAAAAGACCCAAAATGACCCAAAACTTCCCCAAAAAGTCCCCAAAATGAACCAGAACTGCCCCAATTTTCCCCAAATCCCCCCAAACTGCCCCCAGATCCCCCTTTTCCCCCCTAAAAACCGCATTTTCCTCTATTTTCAGCCATCTTTTCCATATTTGGTCATTTTTCCCATCTAAGGCCGCCTCATTTGCATAGCGTCCGCGGCCCCGCCCCCAGGGGCGTGGCCTGAAGGGCGACTCCTCCCCCAGCAGGCGGCGCATGCGCAGCTCCTGCTCGGCCTGGCTCTAGCCCGGCAGGCACTGAGACCTCCCGGCCACTAGGTGGCGCTAATGCAGTGGGTTTTGAGGCGATCTGAGGGCTTGGGGGGGAAATGTAGGGGATGATGGGGGGCCCAGGTAGAATATGGGGGATTGTGGGGTGAATTTGGTGGATTTTGGGGATCCCTGAGGGGTTTAGGGGCACCTGCAGTGGATTTTGGGGTGAATTTGGGGGATTTTGGGTGTCCCTGAGCGGTTTAGGGGGATCTGAAGTGGATTTTGGGGTGAATTGGGGGGATTTTGGGGGTCCCTGAGGGGTTTAGAAGGATCTGAGCAGGATTTTGGGGTGAATTTGGGGGGTTTTGGGCTGACCATATTTGTCCCTGATTAGCATAAAGGGCTTGGCCACACCCAGTGATCACGGGGCCTTGTTTGAATCAAAAGGGGCGTGGCCTAACACCAACATCCACACTCCAACCTCATTTGCGTATAGTCGGTGAATATTCATCATTTTTTTGCATAAATAAAGGCGTGATTCAATTAGATCTTATTCATTCCCTTGCAATAAACTTCATTTGCATGAAAAGCGGAGTCCATCAGCATTAATCAATCGCATTTCCATCATTTGCATTGTGTTTCCCCAAGCCCTCCAAAAGACACAAAATGACCCAAAACTTCTCCAAAAAGTCCCCAAAATGACCCAGAACTGCCCCAATTTTCCCCAAATCCCCCCAAACTGCCCCCAAATTTCCCGTTTCCCCCCTAAAAACCGCATTTTCCTCCATTTTCAGCCATCTTTTCCATATTTGCTCATTTTTCCCATCTAAGGCCGCCTCATTTGCATAGCAGCCGCGGCCACGCCCCCAGGGGCGTGGCCTGACGGGCGACTCCTCCCCCAGCAGGCGGCGCATGCGCAGCTCCTGCTCGGCCTGGCTCTAGCCCGGCAGGCACTGAGACCTCCCGGCCACTAGGTGGCGCTAACGCAGTGGGTATTGAGGCGATCTGAGCGCTTTGGGGGGAAATGTAGGGGATGATGGGGGTCCCAGGTAGAATATGGGGGATTGTGGGGTGAATTTGGTGGATTTTGGGGATCCCTGAGGGGTTTAGGGGCACCTGAAGTGGATTTTGGGGGTGAATTTGGGGGATTTTGGGTGTCCCTGAGGGGTTTAGGGGATCTGAAGTGGATTTTGGGGTGAATTTGGGGGATTTTGGGGGTCCTTGAGGGGTTTAGACGGATCTGAGCAGGATTTTGGGGTGAATTTAATGGGGATTTTGGGCTGACCATATTTGTCCCTGATTAGCATAAAGGGCGTGGCCACAGCCAGTGATCACGGGGCCTTGTTTGAATCAAAAGGGGCGTGGCCTAACACCAACATCCACACCCCAACCTCATTTGCGTCTAGTCGTGTGAATATTCATCATGTTATTTGCAAATACAGGCGTGATTCAATTAAATCTTATTCATCCCTTGCAATAAACTTCAATTGCATGAAAAGCAGAGTCCATCCAGCATTAATCAATCGCTTCCACATCATTTGGCATTGTCTTTCTCCCTAAAGCCCTTCCAAAAGACCCAAAATGACCCAAAACTTCTCCAAAATGTCCCCAAAATGACCAGAACTGCCCCAACTTCCCAAATCCCCCAAACTGCCCCCAGCATTCCCCCTTTCCCAGCCCTAAAAAACGATCTCCATTTTCCTCATTTTCAGCCATCTTTTCCATATTTGCTCATTTTCCCATCTAAGGCCGCCTCATTTGCATAGCGGCCGCGGCCCCGCCCCCAGGGGCGTGGCCTGACGGGCGACTCCTCCCCCAGCAGGCGGCGCATGCGCAGCTCCTGCTCGGCCTGGCTCTAGCCCGGCGGGCACTGAGACCTCCCGGCCACTAGGTGGCGCTAACGCAGTGGGTTTTGAGGCGATCTGAGGGCTTTGGGGGGGAAATGTAGGAGATGATGGGGGTCCCAGGTAGAATATGGGGGATTGTGGGGTGAATTTGGTGGATTTTGGGGATCCCTGAGGGGTTTAGGGGCACCTGAAGTGGATTTTGGCGTGATTTGGGGGGATTTGGTGTCCCTGAGGGGGTTTTAGAAGGATTCTGAGCAGATTTTGGGTGAATTTGGTTTTGGCTGACATATTTGTCCGCTGATTAGCATAAAGGCTGGCCACACCCAGTGAATCACGGGGCCTTGTTTGAATCAAAAAGGGCTGGCCAACACCAACATCCATCACTCCAACCTCATTGCATTTAGTCGAGTGAAGTAGTTCATCATTTTTTGCATAAATACAGGCGCATACGTGATTCAATTAAAAATCTTATTCGATTCCTGCAATAAACTCATTGCATGAAAGCAGGAGTCCATCAGCCCGTTAAGTCATCGCCATTTCCATCATTTGCATCAAGGGTTCCCCAAGCCCTCCAAAAGACCCAAAAGAACCCAAAACTTCCCCAAAAAGTCCCCAAAATGACCCAGAACTGCCCCAATTTTCCCCAAATCCCCCCAAACTGCCCCCAGATCCCCTATTTTCCCCCCTAAAAACCGCATTTTCCTCCATTTTCAGCCATCTTTTCCATAGTTGCTAATTTTTCCCATCTAAGGCCGCCTCATTTGCATAGCGGCCGCAGGCCCCGCCCCCAGGGGCGTGGCCTGACGGGCGACTCCTCCCCCAGCAGGCGGCGCATGCGCAGCTCCTGCTCGGCCTGGCTCTAGCCCGGCAGGCACTGAGACCTCCCCGCCACTAGGTGGCGCTAACGCAGTGGGTTTTGAGGCGATCTGAGGGCTTTGGGGGGAAATGTAGGGGATGATGGGGGTCCCAGGTAGAATATGGGGGATTGTGGGGTGAATTTGGTGGATTTTGAGGATCCCTGAGGGGTTTAGGGGCACCTGAAGTGGATTTTGGGGTGAATTTGGGGGATTTTGGGCGTCCCTGAGGGGTTTCTGGGGATCTGAAGTAGATTTTGGGTTGAATTTGGGGGATTTTGGGGGTCCCTGAGGGGTTAGGTGATCTGAAGTGGATTTTGGGAGTGAAATTTGGTGATTTTGTGTCCTTGAGGGCGTTAGAAGATCTGAGAGGATTTTGCGGTGTAATTGAATGGGATTGGGCTGCACCATGTTTGTACCCTGATTAGCATAAAGGACCGTGGCACAGCCAGTACTCACCGGGGCCTTGTTTGAATCAAAGGGCGTTGGCCCCTAACACCAACAATCCCACACTCCAACCTCATTTGCGTTATAGTCGGTGAATATCATCATTTATTTGCATAAATACAGGCGTGATTCAATTAGATCTTATTCATTCCCTTGCAATAAACTTCATTTGCATGAAAAGCAGAGTCCATCAGCGTTAATTAATCGCATTTCCATCATTTGCATCAAGTGTTTCCCCAAGTCCTCCAAAAGACCCAAAATGACCCAAAACTTCCCCAAAAAGTCCCCAAAATGACCCAGAACTGCCCCAATTTTCCCCAAATCCCCCCAAACTGCCCCCAAATTTCCCGTTTCCCCCCTAAAAACCGCATTTTCCTCCATTTTCAGCCATCTTTTCTATAGTTGCTCATTTTCCCAATCTAAGGCCGCCTCATTTGCATAGCGGCCGCGGCCCCGCCCCCAGGGGCGTGGCCTGACGGGCGACTCCTCCCCCAGCAGGCGGCGCATGCGCAGCTCCTGCTCGGCCTGGCTCTAGCCCGGCAGGCACTGAGACCTCCCGGCCACTAGGTGGCGCTAACGCAGTGGGTTTTGAGGCGATCTGAAGGCTTTGGGGGGAAATGTAGGGGATGATGGGGGTCCCAGGCAGAATATGGGGGATTGTGGGGGGAATTTGGTGGATTTTGGGGATCCCTGAGGGGTTTAGGGGCACCTGAAGTGGATTTTGGGGTGAATTTGAGGGATTTTGGGTGTCCCTGAGCGGTTTAGGGGGATCTGAAGTGGATTTTGGGGTGAATTTGGGGGATTTTGGGGGTCCCTGAGGGGTTTAGAAGGATCTGAGCAGGATTTTGGGGTGAAATTAATGGGGATTTTGGGCTGACCATATTTGTCCCTGATTAGCATAAAGGGCGTGGCCACAGCCAGTGATCACGGGGCCTTGTTTGAATCAAAAGGGGCGTGGCCTAACACCAACATCCACACTCCAACCTCATTTGCGTATAGTCGGTGAATATTCATCATTTTTTTGCAAAATACAGGCGTGATTCAATTAAATCTTATTCATTCCCTTGCAATAAACTTCATTTGCATGAAAAGCAGAGTCCATCAGCATTAATCAATCGCATTTCCATCATTTGCATTGTTTCCCCAAGCCCTCCAAAAGACGCAAAATGACCCAAAACTTCCCCAAAAAGTCCCCAAAAAGACCCAGAACTGCCCCAATTTTCCCCAAATCCCCCAAACTGCCCCCAGATCCCCCGTTTCCCCCCTAAAAACCGCATTTTCCTCCATTTTCAGCCATCTTTTCCATATTTGCTCATTTTTCCCATCTAAGGCGGCCTCATTTGCATAGCGGCCGCGGCCCCGCCCCCAGGGCGTGGCCTGACGGGCGACTCCTCCCCCAGCAGGCGGCGCATGCGCAGCTCCTGCTCGGCCTGGCTCTAGCCCGGCAGGCACTGAGACCTCCCGGCCACTAGGTGGCGCTAACGCAGTGGGTTTTGAGGCGATCTGAGGGTTTTGGGGGGAAATGTAGGGGATGATGGGGGTCCCAGGTAGAATATGGGGGATTGTGGGGTGAATTTGGTGGATTTTGGGGATCCCTGAGGGGTTTAGGGCCACCTGAAGTGGATTTTGGGGTGAATTTGGGGGATTTTGGGTGTCCCTGAGGGGTTTAGGGGGATGTGAAGTTGATTTTGGGGTGAATTTGGGGGATTTTGGGGGTCCCTGAATGGTTTAGAAGGATCTGAGCAGGATTTTGGGGTGAATTTAATGGGGATTTTTGCCTGACCATGTTTGTCCCTGATTAGCATAAAGGGCGTGGCCACACCCAGTGATCACGGAGCCTTGTTTGAATCAAAAGGGGCGTGGCCTAACACCAACATCCACACTCCAACCTCATTTGCGTCTAGTCGGTGAATATTCATCATTTTTTTGCATAAATACAGGCGTGATTCAATTAAATCCTATTCATTCCCTTGCAATAAACTTCATTTGCATGAAAAGGGGAGTCCATCAGCATTAATCAATCGCATTTCCATCATTTGCATTGTGTTTCCCCAAGCCCTCCAAAAGATGCAAAATGACCCAAAACTTCCCCAAAAAGTCCCCCAAAAGACCCAGAACTGCCACCAATTTTCCCCAGATAATCCCCCCAAACTGCCCCCAATCCCCCTCTTTCCCTCCACGGAAAACCCATTCCTCCATTTTCACCATTCTTTTCATAGTTGCTCATTTTTTCCCAATCTCTAAGGCCGCCTCATTTGCCATAGGGCCTCTGGCCCCGCCCCAGGGGCGTGGCCTGACGGTGCGACTCCCCCCAGCAGGCGGCGCATGCGCAGCTCCTGCTCGGCCGGCTCTAGCCGCAGGCACTGAGACCTCCCGGCCACGAGGTGGCGCTTAAACGCATCGGGTGTTGAGGCGATCTTAGGCTTTGGCGGACAATGTAGGGCGATGATGGGTCCCAGTAGAATATGGGGATTTGGGTGAATTTGGTGGATTTTGGGGATCCCTGAGGGGTTTAGGGGCACCTGAAGTGGATTTTGGGGTGAATTTGGGGGATTTTGGGTGTCCCTGAGGGGTTTGGGGGGATCTGAGCAGGATTTTGGGGTGAATTTGGGGGATTTTGGCGGTCCCTGAGGGGTTTAGAAGGATCTGAGCAGGATTTTGGGGTGAAGTTGGGGGGTTTAGGCTGACCATGTTTGTCCCTCATTAGCATAAAGGGCGTGGCCACAGCCGGTGATCACGGGGCCTTGTTTGAATCAAAAGGGGCGTGGCCTAACACCAACATTCACACTCCAACCTCATTTGCGTCTAGTCGGTGAATATTCATCATTTATTTGCATAAATACAGGCGTGATTCAGTTAGATCTTATTCATTCCCTTGCAATAAACTTCATTTGCATGAAAAGCAGAGTCCATCAGCGTTAATTAATCGCATTTCCATCATTTGCATCAAGTGTTTCCCCAAGCCCTCAAAAAGACCCAAAATGACCCAAAACTTCCCCAAAAAGTCCCCAAAATGACCCAAAACTGCCCCAATTTTCCGCAAATCCCCCCAAACTGCCCCCAGATCCCCCTTTTCCCCCTAAAAACCGCATTTTCCTCCATTTTCAGCCATCTTTTCCATAGTTGCTCATTTTTCCCATCTAAGGCCGCCTCATTTGCATAGCGGCCGCGGCCCCGCCCCCCGGGGCGTGGCCTGACGGGCGACTCCTCCCCCAGCAGGCGGCGCATGCGCAGCTCCTGCTCAGCCTGGCTCTAGCCCGGCAGGCACTGAGACCTCCCGGCCACTAGGTGGCGCTAACGCAGTGGGTTTTGAGGCGATCTGAGGGCTTTGGGAGGAAATGTAGGGGATGATGGGGGTCCCAGGTAGAATATGGGGGACTGTGGGGTGAATTTGGTGGATTTTTGGGGGTCCCAGAGAGGTTTAGGGAGATCTGAAGTGGATTTTGGGTTGAATTTCGGGGGATTTTTGGGGTCCCTGAAGGGTTTAGAAGGATCTGAGCAGGATTTTGGGGTGAATTTGGGGGATTTTGGGGGTCCCTGAGGGGTTTAGAAGGATCTGAGCAGGATTTTGGGGTGAATTTGGGGGGTTTTGCGCTGACCATATTTTCCCTGATTAGCATAAAGGGCGTGGCCACAGCCAGTGATCACGGGGCCTTGTTTGAATCAAAAGGGGCGTGGCCTAACACCAACATCCTCACTCCAACCTCATTTGCGTCTAGTCGGTGAATATTCATCATTTTTTTGCATAAATACAGGCGTGATTCAATTAGATCTTATTCATTCCCTTGCAATAAACTTCATTTGCAGAAAAGCAGAGTCCATCAGCGTTAATTAATCGCATTTCCATCATTTGCATCAAGTGTTTCCCCAAGCCCTCCAAAAGACCCAAAAAGACCCAAAACTTCCCCAAAAAGTCCCCAAAATGACCCAGAACTGCCCCAATTTTCCCCAAATCCCCCCAAACTGCCCCCAGATCCCCCTTTTCCCTCCTAAAAACCGCATTTTCCTCCATTTTCAGCCATCTCTTTCTCCATATTTGCTCATTTTTCCCATCTTTAAGCCGCCTCATTTGACACTAGCGGCCGCCGGCCCCGCCCCAGGGCCGTGCGCCTGCACGGGCGACTCCTCCCCCAGCAGGCGGCGCATGCGCAGCTCCTGCTCGGCCTGGCTCTAGCCCGGCAGGCACTGAGACCTCCCGGCCACTAGGTGGCGCTAACGCAGTGGGTTTTGAGGCCATCTGAGGGCTTTGGGGGGAAATGTAGGGGATGATGGGGGTCCCAGGTAGAATATGGGGGATTGTGGGGTGAATTTGGTGGATTTTGGGGATCCCTGAGGGCTTTAGGGGCACCTGAAGTGGATTTTGGGCGTGGATTTTGGGCGTGAATTTGGGGGATTTTGGGTGTCCCTGAGGGCTTTAGGGAGATCTAAAGTGGATTTTGGGGTGAATTTTGAGGGATTTTGGGTGTCCCTGAGGGGTTTCGAGGGATCTGAGCAGGATTTGCGGCGTGATGAATTTAATGGGGCCTTTTGGGCTGACCATATTTGTCCCTGATTAGCATAAAGGGCGTGGCCACACCCAGTGATCACGGGGCCTTGTTTGAATCAAAAGGGGCGTGGCCTAACACCAACATCCACACTCCAACCCCATTTGCGTCTAGTCGGTGAATATTCATCATTTATTTGCATAAATACAGGCGTGATTCAATTAGATCTTATCAATTCCCTTGCAATAAACTTCATTTGCATGAAAAGCAGAGTCCATCAGCGGTAATTAATCGCATTTCCATCATTTGCATCAAGTGTTTCCCCAAGCCCTCCAAAAGACCCAAAATGACCCAAAACTTCCCCAAAAAGTCCCCAAAATGACCCAGAACTGCCCCAATTTCCCCAAATCCCCCCAAACTGCCCCCAGATCCCCCTTTTCCCCCCTAAAAACCGCATTTTCCTCCATTTTCAGCCATCTTTTCCATATTTGGTCATTTTCCCATCTAAGGCCGCCTCATTTGCATAGCGGCCGCGGCCCCCCCCCCCGGGGCGTAGCGCCTCTGCTCCAAGCGGCGACTCCTCCCCCAGGCAGACCGGCGCGACATGCGCACGCTCCTGCTCGCGATCCTACAAGCCCCTAGGCCTCCGTCCTATCAGCCCGGCAGGCACTGAGACCTCCCGGCCACTAGGTGGCGCTAACGCAGTGGGTTTTGAGGCGATCTGAAGGCTTGGGGGGGAAATGTAGGGGATGATGGAGGTTCCAGGTAGAATATGGGGGATTGTGGGGTGAATTTGGTGGATTTTGGGGAAATCTGAGGGGTTTAGGGGCACCTGAAGTGGATTTTGGGGTGAATTTGGGGGATTTTTGGGGTCCCAGAGAGGTTTAGGGAGATCTGAAGTGGATTTTGGGGTGAATTTTGGGGGATTTTGGGGGTCCCTGAAGGGTTTAGAAGGATCTGAGCAGGATTTAGGGGTGAATTTGGGGGATTTTTGGGGTCCCTGAGGGGTTTAGAAGGATCTGAGCAGGATTTCGGGGTGAATTTGGGGGATTTTGGGCTGACCATATTTGTTCCTCATTAGCATAAAGGGCGTGGCCACACCCAGTGATCACGGGGCCTTGTTTGAATCAAAAGGGGCGTGGCCTAACACCAACATCCACACTCCAACCTCATTTGCGTATAGTCGGTGAATATTCATCATTTTTTGGCATAAATACAGGCGTGATTCAATTAAATCTTATTCATTCCTTTGCAATAAACTTCATTTGCATGAAAAGCAGAGTCCATCAGCGTTAATTAATCGCATTTCCATCATTTGCATCAAGTGTTTCCCCAAGCCCTCCAAAAGACCCAAAATGACCCAAAACTTCCCCAAAAAGTCCCCAAAATGACCCAGTACTGCCCCAATCTTCCTCAAATCCCCCCAAACTGCCCCCAGATCCCCCTTTTCCCCCCTAAAAACCGCATTTTCCTTCATTTTCAGCCATCTTTTCTATAGAGTGTCATTTTTCCCATCTAAGGCCGCCTCATTTGCATAGCGGCCGCGGCCCCGCCCCAGGGCCGTGGCCTGACGGGCGACTCCTCCCCCAGCAGGCGGCGCATGCGCAGCTCCTGCTCGGCCTGGCTCTAGCCCGGCAGGCACTGAGACCTCCCGGCCACTAGGTGGCGCTAACACAGTGGGTTTTGAGGCGATCTAAGGGCTTTGGGGGGAAATGTAGGGGATTGTGGGGTGAATTTGGTGGATTTTGGGGATCCCTGAGGGGTTTAGGGGCACCTGAAGTGGATTTTGGGGTGAATTTGGGGGATTTGGGGTGTCCCTGAGCGGTTTAGGGGGATCTGAAGTGGATTTTGGGGTGAATTTGGGGGATTTTGGGGGTCCCTGAGGGGTTTAGAAGGATCTGAGCAGGATTTTGGGGTGAATTTGGGGGCTTTTGGGTGTCCCGGATGGGGTTAGAAGGATTGACAGGATTTTGGCGGTGAATTTGCGGGGATTTTGGGGTTCGAGGGGTT
>JAVTVJ010006611.1:12500-13796 GCA_034509425.1 Eopsaltria australis
CCCCTAACACTAACCCTAACCCTAACCCTAACCCTAACTCTAACCCGAACCCCTAACCCACACCCTAAATTCTAACCCTAACCCTAACCCTAACCCTAACAATAAACTTACCCTAACCCAAACACTAACCATAACCTTAACCCCAAACCCATACCCTAACCCTAACCCCTTACCCCGACCCTGACCCTGACCCTAACCCTGACCCTAACCCTTAACCTAACCCTAACCCCTAACCCAAACTAACTCTAACCCTAACCCTAACCCTAACCTTTACTCAAACCCTAAACTTAACCCGAACCCTAGCCCTAAACCCTACCCTAACCCTAACCCTACCCTAAATCCTAACCGTAACCCTAACCCTAACGCTAACCCGAACCCTTAACCCTAACCCTAACACTAACCCCTAACCCTAACCCTAACCCTAAACCTAAACCCTAACCCTAACCCTAACCCTAGCCCTAACCTAACCCTAAACCAAACCTAACTAACTAACCCTAAGCCTAGCCTAACCCTAACCCTAAGCCGAAAAATAATCCCTAACCCTAACCCTTAACCATAACCCTAACCCTAACCCAAACCCTAACCATAACCCCAGCCCTAACACTAACCCTAAACCCTGACCTTTACCCTAACCCTAACCCTAACCGTAACGCTAAACCCTAACCCTAACCCTTACCCTAACCCTAAACCTAAACCCTAACCCTAACCCTAACCCTAAACCTAAACCATAACCCTAACCCTAACAATAACCCTAACCCCTAACACCTAACCCCTAACCCTAAACCTAACACCTAACCCTAACCCCAAACCCAACCCTAACGCCTAACCCAACCGCTAACGCCGTAATCCCTAAACCCTAACCCTAACCCTAAACCAAAACCTAAACCTAACCCTAAACCCTAACCCTAACCCTAACCCTAACCCTAAACCTTAGCCGTAAACCGAATTCTAATCCTAACCCTTACCCTGAACCCTAACCCTAACCCTAACCCTAACATTAACCCTTAATCCTAACCCTAACTCTGACCCCTAACCCTAACCCTAACCCTAGCCCTAAACATCAACCCTAACCCTAAACCTAAACACTTACGCTAACCCTAACCCCTTACCTTAACCATAACCCTAACCCTAACCCTTAACCCTAACCCTAACATTAACCATAATCTAACCCCAACACTAACCCTAACCCAAACTCTAAACCCTAACCCTTACCCAAACCCCTAACCCTAACCCTAAAACCTAAACATCACCCTAACCCTAACCCTAACAAAACTATCCCTAACCCCTAACCCTGAC
>JAVTVJ010006613.1:0-15339 GCA_034509425.1 Eopsaltria australis
GGCGTGATTCAATTAGATCTTATTCATTCCCTTTCAATAAACTTCATTTGCATGAAAAGCAGAGTCCATCAGCGTTAATTAATCGCATTTACATCATTTGTATCAAGTGTTTCCCCAAGCCCTCCAAAAGACCCAAAATGACCCAAAACTTCCCCAAAAAGTCCCCAAAATGACCCAGAACTGCCCCAATTTTCCCCAAATCCCCCCAAACTGCCCACAGATTTCCCGTTTCCCCCCTAAAAACCTCATTTTCCTCCATCTTCAGCCATCTTTTCCATATTTGCTCATTTTTCCATCTAAGGCCGCCTCATTTGCATAGCGGCCGCGGCCCCGCCCCCAGGGGCGTGGCCTGACTGGCGACTCCTCCCCCAGCAGGCGGCGCATGCGCAGCTCCTGCTCGGCCTGGCTCTAGCCCGGCAGGCACTGAGACCTCCCGGCCACTAGGTGGCGCTAACGCAGTGGGTTTTGAGGCGATCTGAGGGCTTTGGGGGGAAATGTCGGGGATGATGGGGGTCCCAGGTAGAATATGGGGGACTGTGGGGTGAATTTGGTGGATTTTGGGGATCCCTGAGGGGTTTAGGGGCACCTGAAGTGGATTTTGGGGTGAATTTGGGGGATTTTGGGTGTCCCTGAGCCGTTTAGGGGGATCTGAAGTGGATTTTGGGGTGAATTTGGGGGATTTTGGGGGTCCCTGAGGGGTTTAGAAGGATCTGAGCAGGATTTTGGGGTGAAGTTGGGGGTTTTGGGCTGACCATATTTGTCCCTGATTAGCATAAAGGGCGTGGCCACACCCAGTGATCACGGGGCCTTGTTTGAATCAAAAGGGGCGTGGCCTAACACCAACATCCACACTCCAACCTCATTTGCGTATAGTCGATGAATATTCATCATTTTTTGGCATAAATACAGGCGTGATTCAATTAAATCTTATTCATTCCCTTGTAATAAACTTCATTTGCATGAAAAGCAGAGTCCATCAGCGTTAATTAATCGCATTTCCATCATTTGCATCAAGTGTTTCCCCAAGCCTTCCAAAAGACCCAAAATGACCTAAAACTTCCCCCAAAAGTCCCCAAAATGACCCAGAACTGCCCCAATTTTCCCCAAATCCCCCCAAACTGCCCCCAGATCCCCCTTTTCCCCCCTAAAAACCGCATTTTCCTCCATTTTCAGCCATCTTTTCCATATTTGCTCATTTTTCCCATCTAAGGCCACCTCATTTGCATAGCGGGTGCGGCACCGCATCCAGGGGCGTGGCCTGACGGGCGACTCCTCCCCCAGCAGGCGGCGCATGCGCAGCTCCTGCTCGGCCTGGCTCGAGCCCGGCAGGCACTGAGACCTCCCGGCCACTAGGTGGCCAACCCAGTGGCTCTTTGAGGGCGATCTGAGGCTTTGGGGGAAACAGGATGATGGTAGGGTCCCAGGTAGAATGGATTTTGGGGTGAATTAGGGGATTTTGGGTGTCCCTGAGGGGTTTAGGGCACCTGAAGTGGATTTTGGGGTGAATTTGGGGGATTTTGGGTGTCCCTGAGCGGTTTAGGGGGATCTGAAGTGGATTTTGGGGTGAATTTGGGGGATTTCTGGGGTCCCTGAGGGGTTTAGAAGGATCTGAGCAGGATTTTGGGGTGAAGTTGGGGGGTTTTGGGCTGACCATATTTGTCCCTGATTAGCATAAAGGGCGTGGCCACCCCCAGTGATCACGGGGCCTTGTTTGAATCAAAAGGGGCGTGGCCTAACGCCAACATCCACACTCCAACCTCATTTGCGTATAGTCGGTGAATATTCATCATTTATTTGCATAAATGCAGGCGTGATTCAATTAAATCTTATTCATTTCCTTGCAATAAACTTCATTTGCATGAAAAGCAGAGTCCATCAGCGTTAATTAATCGCATTTCCATCATTTGCATCAAGTGTTTCCCCAAGCCCTCCAAAAGACCCAAAATGACCCAAAACTTCCCCAAAAAGTCCCCAAAAATGACCCAGAACTGCCCCAATTTTCCCCAAATCCCCCCAAACTGCCCCCAGATCCCCCGTTTCCCCCTAAAAACCGCATTTTCCTCCATTTTCAGCCATCTTTTCCATAGTTGCTCATTTTTTTTTCCATCTAAGGCCGCCTCATTTGCATAGCGGCCGCGGCCCGCCCCCAGGGGCGTGGCCTGACGGGCGACTCCTCCCCCAGCAGGCGGCGCATGCGCAGCTCCTGCTCGGCCTGGCTCTAGCCCGGCAGGCACTGAGACCTCCCGGCCACTAGGTGGCGCTAACGCAGTGGGTTTTGAGGCGATCTGAGGGCTTTGGGGGAAATGTAGGGGATGATGGGGGTCCCAGGTAGAATATGGGGGATTGTGGGGTGAATTTGGTGGATTTTGGGGATCCCTGAGGGGTTTAGGGGCACCTGAAGTGGATTTTGGGGTGAATTTGGGGGATTTTGGGTGTCCGTGAGGGTTTTAGGGGGATCTGAAGCGGTTTTTGGGGTGAATTTGGGGGATTTTGGGTGTCCCTGAGGGGTTTAGAAGGATCTGAGCAGGATTTTGGGGTGAATTTGGGGGATTTGGGGCTGACCATATTTGTCCCTCATTAGCATAAAGGGCGTGGCCACACACAGTGATCACGGGGCCTTCTTTGAATCAAAAGGGGCGTGGCCTAACACCAACATCCACACTCCAACCTCATTTGCGTATAGTCGGTGAATATTCATCATTTTTTGCCATAAATACAGGCGTGATTCAATTAAATCTTATTCATTCCCTTGCAATAAACTTCATTTGCATGAAAAGCAGAGTCCATCAGCGTTAATTAATCGCATTTCCATCATTTGCATCAAGTGTTTTCCCAAGCCCTCCAAAAGACCCAAAATGACCCAAAACTTCCCCAAAAAGTCCCCAAAATGACCCAAAACTGCCCCAATTTTCCGCAAATCCCCCCAAACTGCCCCCAGATCCCCCTTTTCCCCCCTATAAACCGCATTTTCCTCCATTTTCAGCATCTTTTCCATAGTTTGGGCCATTTTCCAATCTAAGGCACTCATTTGCATAGCGGCGCGGCGCCGCCCAAGGGGCGTGGGCCTGACGGGCGACTCCTCCCAGCAAAGGCGCGCATGCGCAGGCTCTGCTCGGCCGGGCTCTAGCCCGGCAGGCACTGAGACCTCCCGGCCACTAGGTGGCGCAACCGCAGTGGGTTTTGCGGCGATCTGAGGGCTTTGGGGGGAAATGTAGGGGATGATGGGGGTCCCAGGTAGAATATGGGGGATTGTGGGGTGAATTTGGTGGATTTTGGGGATCCCTGAGGGGTTTAGGGGCACCTGAAGTGGATTTTGGGGTGAATTTGGGGCATTTTGGGTGTCCCTGAGCGGTTTAGGGGGATCTGAAGTGGATTTTGGGGTGAATTTGGGGGATTTTGGGGGTCCCTGAGGGGTTTAGAAGGATCTGAGCAGGATTTTGGGGTGAAGTTGGGGGGTTTTGGGCTGACCATATTTGTCCCTGCTTAGCATAAAGGGCGTGGCCACACCCAGTGATCACGGGGCCTTGTTTGAATCAAAAGGGGCGTGGCCTAACACCAACATCCACACTCCAACCTCATTTGCGTATAGTCGGAGAATATTCATCATTTTTTTGCATAAATACAGGCGTGATTCAATTAGATCTTATTCATTCCCTTGCAATAAACTTCATTTGCATGAAAAGCAGAGTCCATCAGCGTTAATTAATCGCATTTCCATCATTTGCATCAAGTGTTTCCGCAAGCCCTCCAAAAGACCCAAAATGACCCAAAACTTCCCCAAAAAGTCCCCAAAATGACCCAGAACTGCCCCAATTTTCCCAAAATCCCCCCAAACTGCCCCCAGATCCCCCTTTTCCCCCCTAAAAACCGCATTTTCCTCCATTTTCAGCCATCTTTTCCCTATTTGCTCATTTTTCTCATCTAAGGCCGCCTCATTTGCATAGCGGCCGCGGCCCCGCCCCCAGGGGCGTGGCCTGACGGGCGACTCCTCCCCCAGCAGGCGGCGCATGCGCAGCTCCTGCTCGGCCTGGCTCTAGCCCGGCAGGCACTGAGACCTCCCGGCCACTAGGTGACGCTAACGCAGTGGGTTTTGAGGCGACCTGAGGGCTTTGGGGGGAAATGTAGGGGATGATGGGGGTCCCAGGTAGAATATGGGGGATTGTGGGGTGAATTTGGTGGATTTTGGGGATCCCTGAGGGGTTTAGGGGCACCTGAAGTGGATTTTGGGGTGAATTTGGGGGATTTTGGGTGTCCCTGAGCGGTTTAGGGGGATCTGAAGTGGATTTTGGGGTGAATTTGGGGGATTTTGGGGGTCCATGAGGGGTTTAGAAGGATCTGAGCAGGATTTTGGGGTGAATTTGGGGGGTTTTGGGCTGACCATATTTGTCCCTGATTAGCATAAAGGGCGTGGCCACACCCAGTGATCACGGGACCTTGTTTGAATCAAAAGGGGCGTGGCCTAACACCAACATTCACACTCCAACCTCATTTGCGTCTAGTCGGTGAATATTCATTATTTTTTTGCATAAATACAGGCGTGATTCAATTAGATCTTATTCATTCCCTTGCAATAAACTTCATTTGCATGAAAAGCAGAGTCCATCAGCGTTAATTCATCGCATTTCCATCATTTGCATCAAGGGTTTCCCCAAGCCCTCCAAAAGACCCAAAATGACCCAAAACTTCCCCAAAAAGTCCCCAAAATGACCCAGAACTGCCCCAATTTTCCCCAAATCCCCCCAAACTGCCCCCAGATCCCCCGTTTCCCCCCTAAACACCGCATTTTCCTCCATTTTCAGCCATCTTTTCCATATTTGCTCATTTTTCCCATCTAAGGCGGCCTCATTTGCATAGCGGCCGCGGCCCCGCCCCCAGGGCCGTGGCCTGACGGGCGACTCCTCCCCCAGCAGGCGGCGCATGCGCAGCTCCTGCTCGGCCTGGCTCTAGCCCGGCAGGCACTGAGAACTCCCGGCCACTAGGTGGCGCTAACGCAGTGGGTTTTGAGGCGATCTGAGGGCTTTGGGGGGAAATGTAGGGGATGATGGGGGTCCCAGGTAGAATATGGGGGATTGTGGGGTGAATTTGGTGGATTTTGGGGATCCCTGAGGGGTTTAGGGGCACCTGAAGTGGATTTTGGGGTGAATTTGGGGGATTTTGGGTGTCCCTGAGCGGTTTAGGGGGATCTGAAGTGGATTTTGGGGTGAATTTGGGGGATTTTGGGGGTCCCTGAGGGGTTTAGAAGGATCTGAGCAGGATTTTGGGGTGAATTTGGGGGGTTTTGGGCTGACCATATTTGTCCCTGATTAGCATAAAGGGCGTGGCCACACCCAGTGATCACGGGGCCTTGTTTGAATCAAAAGGGGCGTGGCCTAACACCAACATCCACACTCCAACCTCATTTGCGTATAGTCGGTGAATATTCATCATTTTTTGCATAAATACAGGCGTGATTCAATTAAATCTTATTCATTCCCTTGCAATAAACTTCATTTGCATGAAAAGCAGAGTCCATCAGCGTTAATTAATCGCATTTCCATCATTTGCATCAAGTGTTTCCCCAAGCCCTCCAAAAGACCCAAAATGACCCAAAACTTCCCCAAAAAGTCCCCAAAATGACCCAGAACTGCCCCAATTTTCCCCAAATCCCCCCAAACTGCCCTCAGATCCCCCTTTTCCCCCCTAAAAACCGCATTTTCCTCCATTTTCAGCCATCTTTTCCATATTTGCTCATTTTTCCCATCTAAGGCCGCCTCATTTGCATAGCGGCCGCGGCCCCGCCCCCAGGGGCGTGGCCTGACGGGCGACTCCTCCCCCAGCAGGCGGCGCATGCGCAGCTCCTGCTCGGCCTGGCTCTAGCCCGGCAGGCACTGAGACCTCCCGGCCACTAGGTGGCGCTAACGCAGTGGGTTTTGAGGCGATCTGAGGGCTTTGGGGGGAAATGTAGGGGATGATGGGGGTCCCAGGTAGAATATGGGGGATTGTGGGGTGAATTTGGTGGATTTTGGGGATCCCTGAGGGGTTTAGGGGCACCTGAAGTGGATTTTGGGGTGAATTTGGGGGATTTTGGGTGTCCCTGAGCGGTTTAGGGGGATCTGAAGTGGATTTTGGGGTGAATTTGGGGGATTTTGGGGGTCCCTGAGGGTTTAGGGAGATCTGAGCAGGATTTTGGGGTGAAGTTGGGGGGTTTTGGGCTGACCATATTTGTCCCTGATTAGCATAAAGGGCGTGGCCACACCCAGTGATCACGGGGCCTTGTTTGAATCAAAAGGGGCGTGGCCTAACACCAACATCCACACTCCAACCTCATTTGCGTATAGTCGGAGAATATTCATCATTTTTTTGCATACATACAGGCGTGATTCAATTAAATCTTATTCATTCCCTTGCAATAAACTTCATTTGCATGAAAAGCAGAGTCCATCAGCGTTAATTAATCGCATTTCCATCATTTGCATCAAGTGTTTCCCCAAGCCCTCCAAAAGACCCAAAATGACCCAAAACTTCCCCAAAAAGTCCCCAAAATGACCCAGAACTGCCCCAATTTTCCCCAAATCCCCCCAAACTGCCCCCAGATCCCCCTTTTCCCCCCTAAAAACCGCATTTTCCTCCATTTTCAGCCATCTTTTCCATATTTGCTCATTTTTCCCATCTAAGGCCGCCTCATTTGCATAGCGGCCGCGGCCCCGCCCCCAGGGCCGTGGCCTGACGGGCGACTCCTCCCCCAGCAGGCGGCGCATGCGCAGCTCCTGCCCAACCTGGCTCTAGCCCGGCAGGCACTGAGATTCCGGCCACTAGTGGCGCTAACGCAGTGGGTTTGGAGCATCTGAGGCTTGGGGGAAATGTAGGGATGATGGGTCCCAGGTAAATATGGGATGTGGTGAATGTGGATTGAGGATCCTGAGGTTAAGGGGCACCTGAAGTGATTGGGTGGAATTGGGGAGTTTTGGGTGTCCCTGAGCGGTTTAGGGGGATCTGAAGTGGATTTTGGGGTGAATTTGGGGGATTTGGGGGTCCCTGAGGGGTTTAGAAGGATCTGAGCAGGATTTTGGGGTGAAGTTGGGGGGTTTTGGGCTGACCATATTTGTCCCTGATTAGCATAAAGGGCGTGGCCACACCCAGTGATCACGGGGCCTTGTTTGAATCAAAAGGGGCGTGGCTTAACACCAACATCCACACTCCAACCTCATTTGCGTCTAGTCGGTGAATATTCATCATTTTTGGCATAAATACAGGCGTGATTCAATTAAATCTTATTCATTCCCTTGCAATAAACTTCATTTGCATGAAAAGCAGAGTCCATCAGCGTTAATTAATCGCCTTTCCATCATTTGCATCAAGTGTTTCCCCAAGCCCTCCAAAAGACCCAAAATGACCCAAAACTTCCCCAAAAAGTCCCCAAAATGACCCAGAACTGCCCCAATTTTCCCCAAATCCCCCCAAACTGCCCCAGATCCCCCTTTTCCCCCCTAAAAACCGCATTTTCCTCCATTTTCAGCCATCTTTTCCATAGTTGCTCATTTTTACCATCTAAGGCCGCCTCATTTGCATAGCGGCCGCGGCCCCGCCCCCAGGGCCGTGGCCTGACGGGCGACTCCTCCCCCAGCAGGCGGCGCATGCGCAGCTCCTGCTCGGCCTGGCTCTAGCCCGGCAGGCACTGAGACTTCTCGGCCACTAGGTGGCGCTAACGCAGTGGGTTTGGAGGCGATCTGAGGGCTTTGGGGGGAAATGTAGGGGATGATGGGGGTCCCAGGTAGAATATGGGGGATTGTGGGGTGAATTTGGTGGATTTTGGGGATCCCTGAGGGGTTTAGGGGCACCTGAAGTGGATTTTGGAGTGAATTTGGGGGATTTTGGGGGTCCTTGAGGGGTTTAGGGGGATCTGAATGGATTTTGGGGTGAATTTGGGGGATTTTGGGGGTCCTTGAGGGGTTTAGAAGGATCTGAGCAGGATTTTGGGGTGAATTTGGGGGGTTTTGGGCTGACCATTTTTGTCCCTCATTAGCATAAAGGGCGTGGCCACACCAGTGATCACGGGGCCTTGTTTGAATCAAAAGGGGCGTGGCCGAACACCAACATCCACACTCCAACCTCATTTGCGTATAGTCGGTGAATATTCATCATTTATTTGCATAAATACAGGCGTGATTCAATTAAATCTTATTCATTCCCTTGCAATAAACTTCATTTGCGTGAAAAGCAGAGTCCATCAACGTTAATTCATCGCATTTCCATCATTTGCATCAAGTGTTTCCCAAGCCCTCCAAAAGACCCAAAATGACCCAAAACTTCCTCAAAAAGTCCCCAAAATGACCCAGAACTGCCCCAATTTTCCCCAAATCCCCCCAAACTGCCCCCAGATCCCCCTTTTCCCCCCTAAAAACCGCATTTTTCTCCATTTTCAGCCATCTTTTCTATAGTTGGTCATTTTTCCCATCTAAGGCCGCCTCATTTGCATAGCTCCGCCCCGCCCAGGGGCGTGGCCTGACGGCGACCCCCCCAGCAGCGCGCATGCGAAGCTCCTGCTCGCCTGGCCTAGCCGCGCAGCACTGAGATCCCAGGCCACGGGCGCTAACGCAGTGGGTTTGGAGGCGATCTGAAGGGCTTGGGGGAATTGTAGGGGATGATGGGGGTCCAGTAGAATATGGGGATTGTGGGGTGAATTTGTGGATTTTTGGGGATCCCGAGGGTTAGGCACTGAATGGATTTGGGTAATTTGGATTTTGGGTTCCCTGAGCGTTTAAGGGGATCTGAAGTGGATTTTGGGTGAATTTGGGGATTTGGGGTCCCGAGTGGGTTTAGAAGGTCTGAGCAGGATTTTGGGGTGAATTTAATGGGGATTTTGGGCTGACCATGTTTGTCCCTGATTAGCATAAAGGGCGTGGCCACACCCAGTGATCACGGGGCCTTGTTTGAATCAAAAGGGGCGTGGCCTAACACCAACATCCACACCCCAACCTCATTTGCGTCTAGTCGGTGAATATTCATCATTTTTTTGCATAAATACAGGCGTGATTCAATTAAATCTTATTCATTCCCTTGCAATAAACTTCATTTGCATGAAAAGCAGAGTCCATCAGCGTTAATTAATCGCATTTCCATCATTTGCATCAAGTGTTTCCCCAAGCCCTCCAAAAGACCCAAAATGACCCAAAACTTCCCCAAAAAGTCCCCAAAATGACCCAGAACTGCCCCAATTTCCCCAAATCCCCCCAAACTGCCCCCAGATCCCCCTTTTCCCCCCTAAAAACCGCATTTTCCTCCATTTTCAGCCATCTTTTCCATATTTGGTCATTTTTCCCATCTACGGCCGCCTCATTTGCATAGCGGCCGCGGCCCCGCCCCAGGGCCGTGGCCTGACGGGCGACTCCTCCCCCAGCAGGCGGCGCATGCGCAGCTCCTGCTCGGCCTGGCTCTAGCCCGGCAGGCACTGAGACCTCCCGGCCCCTCGGTGGCGCTAACGCAGTGGGGTTTGAGGCGATCTGACGCTTGGGGAATGTAGGGGAGATGGGGTCCAGGTAAGAATATGGGGATTGTGGGGTGAAATTTGTGGATTTGGGATCCATGAGGGTTTAGGACCTGAAGTGATTTTGGGGGTGATTGGGGAATTTGGGGGTCCCTGGGGTTTAGAAGGATCTGAGCAGGATTTTGGGGTGAGTTGGGGGGTTTTGGGCTGACCTATTATTGTCCTGATTAGCATAAAGGGCGTGGCCATACAGTGATCACGGGGCCTTGTTTGAATCAAAGGGCGTGGCCCTAACACCAACATCCAAATCCAACCTCATTTGCGTATAGTCGGAGAATATTCATATTTTTTGGCATAAATACAGGCGTGATTTCAATTAAATCTTATTCATTCCCTTGCAATAAACTTCATTTGCATGAAAAGCAGAGTCCATCAGCGTTAATTAATCGCATTTCCACCATTTGCATCAAGTGTTTCCCCAAGCCCTCCAAAAGACCCAAAATGACCCAAAACTTCCGCAAAAAGTCCCCAAAATGACCCAGAACTGCCCCAATTTTCCCCAAATCCCCCCAAACTGCCCCCAGATCCCCCGTTTCCCCCTAAAAACCGCATTTTCCTCCATTTTCAGCCATCTTTTCCATAGTTGCTCATTTTTTTTTCCATCTAAGGCCGCCTCATTTGCATAGCGGCCGCGGCCCCGCCCCCAGGGGCGTGGCCTGACGGGCGACTCCTCCCCCCGCAGGCGGCGCATGCGCAGCTCCTGCACGGCCTGGCTCTAGCCCGGCAGGCACTGAGACCTCCCGGCCACTAGGTGGCGCTAACGCAGTGGGTTTTGAGGCGATCTGAGGGCTTTGGGGGAAATGTAGGGGATGATGGGGGTCCCAGGTAGAATATGGGGGATTGTGGGGTGAATTTGGTGGATTTTGGGGATCCCTGAGGGGTTTAGGGGCACCTGAAGTGGATTTTGGGGTGAAATTGGGGGATTTTGGGTGTCCCTGAGCGGTTTAGGGGGATCTGAAGTGGATTTTGGGGTGAATTTGGGGGATTTTGGGGGTCCCTGAGGGGTTTAGAAGGATCTGAGCAGGATTTTGGGGTGAATTTAATGGGGATTTTGGGCTGACCATATTGGTCCCTGATTAGCATAAAGGGCGTGGCCACACCCAGTGATCACGGGGCCTTGTTTGAATCAAAAGGGGCGTGGCCTAACACCAACATCCACACTCCAACCTCATTTGCGTATAGTCGGTGAATATTCATCATTTTTTTGCATAAATACAGGCGTGATTCAATTAAATCTTATTAATTCCCTTGCGATAAACTTCATTTGCATGAAAAGCAGAGTCCATCAGCGTTAATTAATCGCATTTCCATCATTTGCATCAAGTGTTTCCCCAAGCCCTCCAAAAGACCCAAAATGACCAAAAACTTCCCCAAAAATTCCCCAAAATGACCCAGAACTGCCCCAATTTTCCCCAAATCCCCCCAAACTGCCCCCAGATCCCCCTTTTCCACCCTAAAAACCGCATTTTCCTCCATTTTCAGCCATCTTTTCCATATTTGCTCATTTTTCCCATCTAAGGCCGCCTCATTTGCATAGCGGCCGCGGCCCCGCCCCCAGGGGCGTGGCCTGACGGGCGACTCCTCCCCCAGCAGGCGGCAAATGCGCAGCTCCTGCTCGGCCTGGCTCTAGCCCGGCAGGCACTGAGACCTCCCGGCCACTAGGTGGCGCTAACGCAGTGGGTTTGAAGGCGATCTGAGGGCTGGGGGAAATGTAGGGGATGATGGGGTCCCAGGTAGAATATGGGGATTTGGGTGATATTTGTGATTTGGGAATCCCTGAGGGTTTAGGCACCTGAAGTGATTTTGGGTAATTGGGATTTTGGTGTCCTGAGGGGTTTAGGGATCTGAAGTGGATTTGGGGTGAATTTGGGGATTTTGGGGGTCCCTGAGGGGTTTAGGGAAGATCTGAGCAGGATTTGGGGTGAAGTTGGGGTTGGGCTGACCATATTGTCCCTGATTAGCATAAAGGGCGTGGCCACACCCAGTGATCACGGGGCCTTGTTTGAATCAAAAGGGGCGTGGCCTAACACCAACATCCACACTCCAACCTCATTTGCGTATAGTCGGTGAATATTCATCATTTTTTTGCATAAATACAGGCGTGATTCAATTAGATCTTCTTCATTCCCTTGCAATAAACTTCATTTGCATGAAAAGCAGAGTCCATCAGCTTTAATTAATCGCATTTACATCATTTGCATCAAGTGTTTCCCCAAGCCCTCCAAAAGACCCAAAATGACCCAAAACTTCCCCAAAAAGTCCCCAAAATGGCCCAGAACTGCCCCAATTTTCCCCAAATCCCCCCGAACTGCCCCCAGATCCCCTTTCCCTTATAAACCCATTTTCCTCCTTTCAGCCATCTTTTCCATAGTTGCTCATTTTTCCATCTTAAGGCCGCCTCATTTGCATAGCGGCCGCGGCCCCGCCCCCAGGGGCGTGGCTTGACGGGCGACTCCTCCCCCAGCAGGCGGCGCATGCGCAGCTCCTGCTCGGCCTGGCTCTAGCCCGGCAGGCACTGAGACCTCCCGGCCACTAGGTGGCGCTAACGCAGTGGGTTTTGAGGCGATCTGAGGGCTTTGGGGGGAAATGTACGGGATGATGGGGGTCCCAGGTAGAATATGGGGGATTGTGGGGTGAATTTGGTGGATTTTGGGGATCCCTGAGGGGTTTAGGGGCACCTGAAGTGGATTTTGGGGTGAATTTGGGGGATTTTGGGTGTCCCTGAGCGTTTTAGGGGGATCTGAAGTGGATTTTGGGGTGAATTTGGGGGATTTTGGGGGTCCCTGAGGGGTTTAGAAGGATCTGAGCAGGATTTTTGGGTGAAGTTGGGGGGTTTTGGGCTGACCATATTTGTCCCTGATTAGCATAAAGGGCGTGGCCACACCCAGTGATCACGGGGCCTTGTTTGAATCAAAAGGGGCGTGGCCTAACACCAACATCCACACTCCAACCTCATTTGCGTCTAGTCGGTGAATATTCATCATTTATTTGCATAAATACAGGCGTGATTCAATTAAATCTTATACATTCCCTTGCAATAAACTTCATTTGCATGAAAAGCAGAGTCCATCAGCGTTAATTAATCGCATTTCCATCATTTGCATCAAGTGTTTCCCCAAGCCCTCCAAAAGACCCAAAATGACCCAAAACTTCCCCAAAAAGTCCCCAAAATGACCCAGAACTGCCCCAATTTTCCCCAAATCTCCCCAAACTGCCCCCAGATCCCCCTTTCCCCCCTAAAAACCGCATTTTCCTCCATTTTCAGCCATCTTTCCATAGTTGGTCATTTTTCCCATCTAAGGCCGCCTCATTTGCATAGCGGCCGCGGCCCCGCCCCCAGGGCCGTGGCCTGACGGGCGACTCCACCCCCAGCAGGCGGCGCATGCGCAGCTCCTGCTCGCCCTGGCTCTAGCCCGGCAGGCACTGAGACCTCCCGGCCACTAGGTGGCGCTAACGCAGTGGGTTTTGAGGCGATCTGAGGGTTTGGGGGGAAATGTAGGGGATGATGGAGGTCCCAGGTAGAATATGGGGGATTGTGGGAGGAATTTGGTGGATTTTGGGATCCTGATGGGTTAGGGCACCTGAAGTGATTTGGGGTGAATTGGATTTTGTGTCCCTGAGGGGTTAGGGGATCTGAAGTGGCTTTGGGGAAATTGGGGATTTTGGGGCCCTGAGGTTTAGGGAGATCTACAGGAATTTTGGGGATTTGGGGGTTTGGGCTGACCATATTTGGTCCTGATTAGCATAAAGGGCGTGGCCACAGCCAGTGATCACGGGGCCTTGTTTGAATCAAAAGGGGCGTGGCCTAACACCAACATCCACACTCCAACCTCATATGCGTCTAGTCGGTGAATATTCATCATTTTTTTGCATAAATACAGGCGTGATTCAATTAAATCTTATTCATTCCCTTGCAATAAACCTCATTTGCATGGAAAGCAGAGTCCATCGGCGTTAATTAATCGCATTTCCATCATTTGCATCAAGTGTTTCCCCCAGCCCTCCAAAAGACCCAAAATGACCCAAAACTTCCCCAAAAAGTCCCCAAAATGACCCAGAACTGCCCCAATTTTCCCCAAATCCCCCCAAACTGCCCACAGATTTCCCGTTTCCCCCCTAAAAACCTCATTTTCCTCCATCTTCAGCCATCTTTTCCATATTTGCTCATTTTTCCATCTAAGGCCGCCTCATTTGCATAGCGGCCGCGGCCCCGCCCCCAGGGCCGTGGCCTGACGGGCGACTCCTCCCCCAGCAGGCGGCGCATGCGCAGCTCCTACTCGGCCTGGCTCTAGCCCGGCAGGCACTGAGACTTCCCGGCCACTAGGTGGCGCTAACGCAGTGGGTTTTGAGGCGATCTGAGGGCTTTGGGGGGAATGTAGGGGATGATGGGGGTCCCAGGTAGAATATGGGGGATTGTGGGGTGAATTTGGTGGATTTTGGGGATCCCTGAGGGGTTTAGGGGCACCTGAAGTGGATTTTGGGGTGAATTTGGGGGATTTTGGGGGTCCCAGAGAGGTTTAGGGAGATCTGAAGTGGATTTTGGGTTGAATTTCGGGGGATTTTGTGGGTCCCTGAAGGGTTTAGAAGGATCTGAGCAGGATTTTGGGGTGAATTTGGGGGATTTTGGGCTGACCATATTTGTCCCTGATAGCAATAAAGGCGTGGCCACACCCAGTGATCACGGGGCTTGTTTGAATCAAAAGGGGCGTGGCCTAACACCAACATCCACAATCCAACCTCATTTGCGTCTAGTCGGTGAATATTCATCATTTATTTGCATAAATACAGGCGTGATTCAATTAAATCTTATTCATTCCCTTGCAATAAACTTCATTTGCATGAAAAGCAGAGTCCATCAGCGTTAATTAATCGCATTTCCATCATTTGCATCAAGTGTTTCCCCAAGCCCTCCAAAAGACCCAAAATGACCCAAAACTTCCCAAAAAGTCCCCAAAATGACCCAGAACTGCCCCAATTTTCCCCAAATCTCCCACACTTCCCCCAGATCCCCTTTCCCCCCTAAAAATACGCAGTTTTCCTCCATTTTCAGCCATCTTTTCCATATTTGCTCATTTTTCCCATCTAAGCCGCCTCATTTGCATAGCGGCCGGGGCCCCGCCCCCAGGAACGTGGCCTAACGGGCGACTCCTCCCCCAGCAGGCGGCGCATGCGCAGCTCCTGCTCGGCCTGGCTCTAGCCCGGCAGGCACTGAGACCTCCCGGCCACTAGGTGGCGCTAACGCAGTGGGTTTTGAGGCGATCTAAGGGCTTTGGGGGGAAATGTAGGGATGATGGTCCCCAGGTAGAATATGGGGGATTGTGGGGTGAATTTGGTGGATTTTGGGGATCCCTGAGGGGTTTAGGGGCACCTGAAGTGGATTTTGGGGTGAATTTGGGGATTTTGGGGGTCCCTGAGCGGTTTAGGGGGATCTGAAGTGGATTTTGGGGTGAATTTGGAGGATTTTGGGGGTCCTGAGGGGGTTTAGGGAGATCTTGAGCAGGATTTGGGTGAATTGGGGGGTTTTGGGCTGACCATATTTGTCCCTGATTAGCATAAAGGGCGTGGCCACACCCAGTGATCACGGGGGCTTGTTTGAATCAAAAGGGGCGTGGCCTAACACCAACATCCACACTCCAACCTCATTTGCGTCTAGTCGGTGAATATTCATCATTTATTTGCATAAATACAGGCATGATTAAATTAAATCTTATTCATTCCCCTGCAATAAACTTCATTTGCATGAAAAGCAGAGTCCATCAGCGTTAATTAATCGCATTTCCATCATTTGCATCAAGTGTTTCCCCAAGCCCTCCAAA
>JAVTVJ010006614.1:0-11673 GCA_034509425.1 Eopsaltria australis
AAAAAAATGATGAATATTCACCGACTATATGCAAATGAGGGTGGAGTGTGGATGTTGGTGTTAGGCCACGCCCCTTTTGATTCAAACAAGGCCCCGTGATCACTGGGTGTGGCCACGCCCTTTATGCTAATCAGGGACAAATATGGTCAGCACCAAACCCCCCAAATTCACCCCAAAATCCTGCTCAGATCCTTCTAAACCCCTCAGGGACCCCCAAAATCCCCCAAATTCACCCCAAAATCCACTTCAGATCCCCCTAAACCGCTCAGGGACACCCAAAATCCCCCAAATTCACCCCAAAATCCACTTCAGGTGGCCCCTAAACCCCTCAGGGATCCCCAAAATCCACCAAATTCACCCCACAATCCCCCATATTCTACCTGGGACCCCCCTCATCCCCTACATTTTCCCCCAAAGCCCTCAGATCGCCTCAAAACCCACTGCGTTAGCGCCACCTAGTGGCCGGGAGGTCTCAGTGCCTGCCGGGCTAGAGCCAGGCCGAGCAGGAGCTGCGCATGCGCCGCCTGCTGGGGGAGGAGTCGCCCGTCAGGCCACGCCCCTGGGGGCGGGGCCGCGATCGCTATGCAAATGAGGCGGCCTTAGATGGGAAAAATGAGCAAATATGGAAAAGATGGCTGAAAATGGAGGAAAATGCGGTTTTTAGGGGGGAAAAGGGGGATCTGGGGGCAGTTTGGGGGGATTTGGGGAAAATTGGGGCAGTTCTGGGTCATTTTGGGGACTTTTTGGGGAAGTTTTGGGTAATTTTGGGTCTTTTGGAGGGCTTGGGGAAACACTTGATGCAAATGATGGAAATGCGATTAATTAACGCTGATGGACTCTGCTTTTCATGCAAATGAAGTTTATTGCAAGGGAATGAATAAGATTTATTGAATCACGCCTGTATTTATGCAAATAAATGATGAATATTCACCGACTAGACGCAAATGAGGTTGGAGTGTGGATGTTGGTGTGCCACCGCCCCTTTGATTCAAACAAGGCCCCGTGATGCACTGGGTGTGGCCAGCCTTTATGCAATCAGGGACATAATATGGTCAGCCCAAAACCCCAACTTCACCCTAAAAATCCTGCTCAGATCCTTCTAACCCCTCAGGGACGCCCCAAAATCGCCCCAAATTCACCCCAAAATCCACTTCAGATTCGCCCTAAACGGCTCAGGACACCAAAATCCCCATAATTCACCCCAAATCCACTTCGGTGCCCTAACCCAGGGACTCCCCAAAATCCACCAAATTCACCCCACAATCCCCCATATTCTACCTGGGACCCCCATCATCCCCTACATTTCCCCCCAAAGCCCTCAGATCGCCTCAAAACCCACTGCGTTAGCGCCACCTAGTGGCGGGGAGGTCTCAGTGCCTGCCGGGCTCGAGCCAGGCCGAGCAGGAGCTGCGCATGCGCCGCCTGCTGGGGGAGGAGTCGCCCGTCAGGCCACGCCCTGGGGGCGGGGCCGCGGCCGCTATGCAAATGAGGCCGCCTTAGATGGGAAAAATGAGCAAATATGGAAAAGATGGCTGAAAATGGAGGAAAATGCGGTTTTTAGGGGGGAAACGGGGGATCTGGGGGCAGTTTGGGAGGATTTGGGGAAAATGGGGGCAGTTCTGGGTCATTTTGGGGACTTTTTGGGGAAGTTTTGGGTCATTTTGGGTCTTTTGGAGGGCTTGGGGGAACACTTGATGCAAATGATGGAAATGCGATTAATTAACGCTGATGGACTCTGCTTTTCATGCAAATGAAGTTTATTGCAAGGGAATGAATAAGATTTAATTGAATCAAGCCTGTATTTATGCCAAAAAATGATGAATATTCACCGACTATACGCAAATGAGTTGGAGTGTGGATGTTGGTGTTAGGCCACGCCCCTTTTGATCAAACAAGGCCCCGTGATCACTGGGTGTGGCCACGCCCTTTATGCTAATCAGGGACAAATATGGTCAGCCCAAAACCTCCCAAATTCACCCCAAAATCCTGCTCAGATCCTTCTAAACCCCTCAGGGACCCCCAAAATCCCCCAAATTCACTCCAAAATCCACTTCAGGTGCCCCTAAACCCCTCAGGGATCCCCAAAATCCACCAAATTCACCCCACAATCCCCCATATTCTACCTGGGACCCCCATCATCCCCTACATTTCCCCCCAAAGCCCTCAGATCGCCTCAAAACCCACTGCGTTAGCGCCACCTAGTGGCCGGGAGGTCTCAGTGCCATGCCGGGCTCGAGCCAGGCCGAGCAGGAGCTGCGCATGCGCCGCCTGCTGGGGGAGGAGTCGCCCGTTAGGCCACGCCCCTGGGGGCAGGGCCGCGGCCGCTATGCAAATGAGGCGGCCTTAGATGGGAAAAATGAGCAAATATGGAAAAGATGGCTGAAAATGGAGGAAAATGTGGTTTTTAGGGGGGGAAAAGGGGCTCTGGGGGCAGTTTGGGGGGATTTGGGGAAAATTGGGGCAGTTCTGGGTCATTTTGGGGACTTTTTGGGGAAGTTTTGGGTCTTTTGGAGGGCTTGGGGAAACACTTGATGCAAATGATGGAAATGCGATTAATTAACGCTGATGGACTCTGCTTTTCATGCAAATGAAGTTTTTTGCAAGGGAATGAATAAGATTTAATTGAATCACGCCTGTATTTATGCCAAAAAATGATGAATATTCACCGACTATACGCAAATGAGGTTGGAGTGTGGATGTTGGTGTTAGGCCACGCCCTTTTGATTCAAACAAGGCCCCGTGATCACTGGGTGTGGCCACGCCCTTTATGCTAATCAGGGACAAATATGGTCAGCCCAAAACCCCCCAAATTCACCCCAAAATCCTGCTCAGATCTCCCTAAACCCGTCAGGTGAGCCCCAAATCCCCCAAATTCACCCCAAATCCTCTCGACTTCAGATCCCCCATAAACCGCTCAGGGACACCAAATCCCGCAAATCACCCAAATCCACTTCAGGTGCCCTAAACCCCTCAGGGATCCCCAAAATCCACCAAATTCACCCCACAATCCCCCATATTCTACCTGGGACCCCCATCATCACCTACATTTCCCCCCAAAGCCCTCAGATCGCCTCAAAACCCACTGCGTTAGCGCCACCTAGTGGCCGGGAGGTCTCAGTGCCTGCCGGGCTAGAGCCAGGCCGAGCAGGAGCTGCGCATGCGCCGCCTGCTGGGGGGGGAGTCGCCCGTCAGGCCACGCCCCTGGGGGCGGGGCCGCGGCCGCTATGCAAATGAGGCGGCCTTAGATGGGAAAAATGACCAAACATGGAAAAGAATGCTGAAAATGGAGGAAAATGCGGTTTTTAGGGAGGAAAAGGGGGATCTGGGGGCAGTTTGGGTGGATTTGGGGAAAATTGGGGCAGTTCTGGGTCATTTTGGGGACTTTTTGGGGAAGTTTTGGGTCATTTTGGGTCTTTTGGAGGGCTTGGGGAACATTGCTGCAAATGATGGAGAATAGCGATAATTAACGCTTGATGGGACTTCTGCTTTCATTGCAAATGAAGTTTATTGCAGGGATGAATAAGATTTGAATTGAATTCACGCCTGTAATTTTCAACAAAATGATAATTTCTCCGACTATACGCAAATGAGGTGAGTGTGGATGTTGGTGTAAGGCACGCCCTTTTTGATTCAATACAGAGGCCCGTGATTCACTGGGTGTGGCCACTGCCTTTATGCTAATCAGGAACAAATATGGTCAGCCCAAAATCCCCATTAAATTCACCCCAAAATCCTGCTCAGATCCGTCTAAACCCCTCAAGGACCCCCAAACTCCCCCAAATTCACCCAAAATCCTGCTCAGATCCTTCTAAACCCCTCAGGGACACCCAAAATCCCCCAAATTCACCCCAAAATCCACTTCAGGTGCCCCTAAACCCCTCAGGGATCCCCAAATCCACCAAATTCACCCTACAATCCCCCATATTCTACCTGGGACCCCCATCATCCCCTACATTTCCCCCCAAAGCCCTCAGATCGCCTCAAAACCCACTGCGTTAGCGCCACCTAGTGGCCGGGAGGTCTCAGTGCCTGCCGGGCTAGAGCCAGGGCGAGCAGGAGCTGCGCATGCGCCGCCTGCTGGGGGAGGAGTCGCCCGTCAGGCCACGCCCCTGGGGGCGGGGCCGCGGCCGCTATGCAAATGAGGCGGCCTTAGATGGGAAAAATTAGCAACTATGGAAAAGATGGCTGAAAATGGAGGAAAATGCGGTTTTTAGGGGGGAAAAGGGGGATCTGGGGGCAGTTTGGGGGAATTTGGGGAAAATTGGGGCAGTTCTGGGTCATTTTGGGGACTTTTTGGGGAAGTTTTGGGTCATTTTGGGTTATTTGGAGGGCTTGGGGAAACACTTGATACAAATGATGGAAATGCGATGAATTAACGCTGATGGACTCTGCTTTTCATGCAAATGAAGTTTATTGCAAGGGAATGAATAAGATTTAATTGAATCACGCCTGTATTTATGCAAATAAATGATGAATATTCACCGACCAGACGCAAATGAGGTTGGAGTGTGAATGTTGGTGTTAGGCCACGCCCCTTTTGATTCAGACAAGGCCCCGTGATCACTGGCTGTGGCCACGCCCTTTATGCTAATCAGGGACAAACATGGTCAGCCCAAAATCCCCATTAAATTCACCCCAAAATCTTGCTCAGATCCTTCTAAACCCGTCAAGGACCCCCAAAATCGCCCAAATTCACCCCAAAATCCTGCTCAGATCCGTCTAAACTCCTCAAGGACCCCCAAAATCCCCCAAATTCACCCAAAAATCCACTTCAGGTGCCCCTAAACCCCTCAGGGATCCCCAAAATCCACCAAATTCACCCCACAATCCCCCATATTCTACCTGGGATCCCCATCATCCCCTACATTTCCCCCCAAAGCCCTCAGATCGCCTCAAAACCCACTGCGTTAGCGCCACCTAGTGGCCGGGAGGTCTCAGTGCCTGCCGGGCTAGAGCCAGGCCGAGCAGGAGCTGCGCATGCGCCGCCTGCTGGGGGAGGAGTCGCCCGTCAGGCCACGCCCCTGGGGGCGGGGCCGCGGCCGCTATGCAAATGAGGCGGCCTTAGATGGGAAAATGAGCAAATATGGAAAAGATGGCTGAAAGATGGAGGTCGGGAAAATGCGCGTTCTTATCGCGCGGGGAAAGGGAATCTGGAGCGAAGTTTGGAGGATTTGGGAAAATTGGCAGTCTGGCGTCATTTTGGTAGACTTTTGGGAAGTATAGCGGCCATTTTGGTCTTTTTGAGAGGCTGGAGAACAACTTGACTGCAAATGATGAAATGCGATAATTAAACGTGATGGACTCTGCTTTTCATGCAAATAAAGAGTTAATTGCAAGAATGATATAAGATTTAATGAATCACGCCTGTATTGCAAAAAAAATGAATGAACTATTCACGGGACTATATGCAAATGAGTTGGAAATGTGGATGTTGTGTTAGGCCACGCCCCTTTTGATTCAAACAAGGCCCCGTGATCACTGGGTGTGGCCACGCCCTTTATGCTAATCAGGGACAAATATGGTCAGCCCAAAATCCCCATTAAATTCACCCCAAATCCTGCTCAGATCCTTCTAAACCCCTCAGGGACCCCCAAAATCCCCCAAATTCACCCCAAAATCCACTTCAGATCTCCCTAAACCGCTCAGGGACACCCAAAATCCCCCAAATTCACCCCAAAATCCACTTCAGGTGCCCCTAAAACCCCTCAGGGATCCCCAAAATCCACCAAATTCACCCCACAATCCCCCATATTCTACCTGGGACCCCCATCATCCCCTACATTTCCCCCCAAAGCCCTCAGATCGCCTCAAAAACCACTGCGTTAGCGCCACCTAGTGGCCGGGAGGTCTCTGTGCTGCGGGTCTAGAGCCAGGCGAGCAGGAGCTGCGCATGCGCCGCTGCTGGGGGAGGAGTCGCCCGTCAGGCCAACGGCCTGGGGGCGGGGCCGCGGCCGCTATGCAAATGAGGCGGCCTTAGATGGGAAAAATGAACAAATATGGAAAAGATGGCTGAAAATGGAGGAAAATGCGGTTTTTATAGGGGAAACGGGGGATCTGGGGGAATTTTCTGGGGATTTGGGGAAAATTGGGGCAGTTCTGGGTCATTTTGGGGACTTTTTGGGGAAGTTTTGGGTCATTTTGGGTCTTTTGGAGGGCTTGGGGAAACACTTGATGCAAATGATGGAAATGCGATTAATTAAGGCTGACGGACTCTGCTTTTCATGCAAATGAAGTTTATTGCAAGGGAATTAATAAGATTTAATTGAATCACGCCTGTATTTATGCAAAAAAATGATGAATATTCACCGACTATACGCAAATGAGGTTGGAGTGTGGATGTTGGTGTTAGGCCACACACCTTTTGATTCAAACAAGGCCCCGTGATCACTGGGTGTGGCCACGCCCTTTATGCTAATCAGGGACAAATATGGTCAGCCCAAAACCCCCCAACTTCACCCCAAAATCCTGCTCAGATCCTTCTAAACCCCTCAGGGACCCCAAAATCCCCCAAATTCAGCCGCCAAAATCACTTCAGCATCCCCTCAACCGCTCAGGGACACCCAAAATCCCCAAATTCAACCCCAAAATCCACTCAGGTGCCCCAACCCTCAGGGATCCCCAAATCCCCAAATTCACCCACATCATATTCTAGCTGGACCCCACAATCCCCTACATTTCCCCAAAGGCTCAGATCGCCTAAACGCCACTGCGTTGCGGCAACTAGTGGCCGGGAGGTCTCAGGGCCTGCCGGGCTAGAGCCAGGCCGAGCAGGAGCTGCGCATGCGACGCCTGCTGGGGAAGGAGTCGCCCGTCAGGCCACGCCCCTGGGGGCGGGGCCTCGGCCGCAATGCAAATGAGGCGGCCTTAAATGGGAAAAATGAGCAAATATGGAAAAGATGGCTGAAAATGGAGGAAAATGCGGTTTTTAGGGGGGAACGGGGGATCTGGGGGCAGTTTGGGGGGATTTGGGGAAAATTGGGGCAGTTCTGGGTCATTTTGGGGACTTTTTGGGGAAGTTTTGGGTCATTTTGGGTCTTTTGGAGGGCTTGGGAAACACTTGATGCAAATGATGGAAATGCGATTAATTAACGCTGATGGACTCTGCTTTTCATGCAAATGAAGTTTATTGCAAGGGAATGAATAGATTTAATGGAACCACGCCTGTATTTATGCAAATAAATGAAGAATATTCACCGACTAGATGCAAATGAGGTTGGAGTGTGGATGTTGGTGTTACGCCACGCCCCTTTTGATTCAAACAAGGCCCCGTGATCACTTGGCCTGGCCACGCCCTTTATGCTAATGAGAGACAAATATGGTCAGCCCAAAACCCAAATTCACCCCAGAAAAAAAAAAAAAAAAAAAAAAAAAAAAATCTGCTCGATTCCTTCTAACCCTCAGGGACCCGCCAAAATCCCCAAATTCACTCAAAATCCACTTCAGGTGCCCCTAAACCCCTCAGGGACAACCAAAATCCCCCAAATTCACCCCCAAATCCACTTCAGGTGCCCCTAAACCCCTCAGGGATCCCCAAAATCCACCAAATTCACCCCACAATCCCCCATATTCTACCTGGGACCCCCATCATCCCCTACATTTCCCCGCAAAGCCCTCAGATCGCCTCACAACCCACTGCGTTAGCGCCACCTAGTGGCCGTGAGGTCTCAGTGCCTGCCGGGCTAGAGCCAGGCCGAGCAGGAGCTGCGCATGCGCCGCCTGCTGGGGGAGGAGTCGCCCGTCAGGCCACGCCCCTGGGGGCGGGGCCGCGGCCGCTATGCAAATGCGGCGGCCTTAGATGGGAAAAATGAGCAAATATGGAAAAGATGGCTGAAAATGGAGGAAAATGCGGTTTTTCGGGGGGAAAAGGGGGATCTGGGGGCAGTTTGGGGGGATTTGGGGAAAATTGGGGCAGTTCTGGGTCATTTTGGGGACTTTTTGGGGAAGTTTTGGGTCATTTTGGGTCTTTTTGGAGGGCTTGGGGAAACACTTGATACAAATGATGGAAATGCGATTAATTACCGCTGATGGACTCTGCTTTTCATGCAAATGAAGTTTATTGCAAGGGAATGAATAAGATCTAATTGAATGCACGCCTGTAATTTTGCAAAAAATGATGATATTCACCGACTATACGCAAATGAGGTTGGAGTGTGGATGTTGGTGTTAGGCCCGCCCCTTTTGGATTCAAAAAACAAGGCCCGTGATGCACTGGGTGTGGCCACGCCTTTATGCTAATCAGGGACAAATATGGTCAGCCAAAACCCCAATTCACCAAAAATCCTGCTCAGATCTTCTAACCTCAGGGACCACAAATCCCCAAATTCACCCCAAAATCCACTTCAGATCCCCTAAACGGCTCAGGGACCCCAAATCCCCAAATTCACCCAAAATCTCCATTCAGGTGCCCTAAACCCTCAGGGATCCCCAAATCCACCAAATTCACCCCACAATCCCATATTCTACCTGGGACCCGATCATCCCTACATTTCCCAAAGCCTCGATCGCTCAAAACCCACTGGTTGCGGCACATAGTGGCCGGAGGTCTCAGTGCCTGCCGGGGCTAGAGCTCAGCCGAGCAGGAGCTGCGCATGCCGCCTGCTGGGGGAGGAGTCGCCCGTTAGGCCACGCCCCTGGGGGCGGGGCCGCGGCTGCTATGCAAATGAGGCGGCCTTAGATGGGAAAAATGAGCAAATATGGAAAAGATGGCTGAAAATGGAGGAAATGCGGTTTTTAAGGGGGAAAAGGGGGATCTGGGGCAGTTTGGGGGGATTTGGGGAAAATTGGGGCAGTTCTGGGTCATTTTGGGGACTTTTTGGGGAAGTTTTGGGTCATTTTGGGTCTTTTGGAGGGCTTGGGAAAACACTTGATGCAAATGATGGAAATGCGATTAATTAACGCTGATGGACTCTGCTTTTCATGCAAATGAAGTTTATTGCAAGGGAATGAATAAGATTTAATTGAATCACGCCTGTATTTATGCAAAAAAATGATGAATAGTCACCGACTAGACGCAAATGAGGTTGGAGTGAGGATGTTGGTGTTAGGCTACGCCCTTTTTGATTCAAACAAGGCCCCGTGATCACTGGCTGTGGCCACGCCCTTTATGCTAATCAGGGACAAATATGGTCAGCCCAAAACCCCCCAAATTCACCCAAAATCCTGCTCAGATCCTCCTAAACCCCTCAGGGACCCCCAAAATCCCCCAAATTCAACCCAAAATCCACTTCAGGTGCCCCTAAACCCCTCAGGGATCCCCAAAATCCACCAAATTCACCCCACAATCCACTCAGGTGCCTAAACCTCAGGGATCCCAAAATCACCAATTCAGCCCACAATCGCCCATATTTCTGGGACCCCATCATGCCCGAACATTTCCCCAAAGCCTCAGATCGCTCAAAACCCACTGCGTTAGCGCCACCTCGTGGCCGGAAGGTCTCAGTGCCTGCCGGGCTAGAGCCAGGCCGAGCAGGAGCTGCGCATGCGCCGCCTGCTGGGGGAGGAGTCGCCCGTCAGGCCACGCCCCTGGGGGGGGGCCGCGGCCGCTATGCAAATGAGGCGGCCTTAGATGGGAAAAATGAGCAAATATGGAAAAGATGGCTGAAAATGGAGGAAAATGCGGTTTTTAGGGGGGAAAGGGGGGATCTGGGGGCAGTTTGGGGGGATTTGGGGAAAATTGGGGCAGTTCTGGGTCATTTTGGGGACTTTTTGGGGAAGTTTTGGGTCATTTTGGGTCTTTTGGAGGGCTTGGGGAAACACTTGATGCAAATGATGGAAATGCGATTAATTAACGCTGAGGGACTCTGCTTTTCATGCAAAGGAAGTTTATTGCAAGGGAATGAATAAGATTTAATTGAATCACGCCTGTATTTATGCCAAAAAATGATGAATATATTTCTCCGACTATACGCAAATGAGGTTGGAGTGTGGATTGTTGGGTTAGGCCACGCCTTTGATTCAAACAGGCCCGTGATCACTGGGTGTGGCCACGCTTTATGCTAATCAGGGACAAATATGGTCAGCCGCAAAACCCAACCTTTCACCCAATCCTGCCGATCCTCTAAACCCTCAGGGACCCCAAATCCCCAATTCCCCGCAAAATCCTGCTCAGATCCCTAAAGCCGCCGGACACCAAAATCCACCAAATTCACAAAATCCCTTGAGGTGCCCTAAACACCCTCAGGGATCCCCAAAATCCACCAAATTCACCCCACAATCCCCATCTTCTAACTGGGACCACCTCATCCCCTACTTTCCCCCCAAAGCCCTATGATGCCTCAAAACCCACTGCGTTAGCGCCACCTCGTGGCCGGGAGGTCTCAGTGCCTGCCGGGCTAGAGCCCGGCCGAGCAGGAGCTGCGCATGCGCCGCCTGCGGGGGGAGGAGTCGCCCGTCAGGCCACGCCCCTGGGGGCGGGGCCGCGGCCGCTATGCAAATGAGGCGGCCTTAGATTGAAAAAAAAATGAGCAACTATAAAAAGATGGCTGAAAATGGAGGAAAATGCGGTTTTTAGGGGGGAAAACGGGGATCTGGGGGCAGTTTGGGGGGATTTGGGGAAAATTGGGGCAGTTCTGGGTCATTTTGGGGACTTTTTGGGGAAGTTTTGGGTCATTTTGGGTCTTTTGGAGGGCTTGGGGAAACACTTGATGCAAATGATGGAAATGCGATTAATTAACGCTGATGGACCCTGCTTTTCATGCAAATGAAGTTTATTGCAAGGGAATGAATAAGATTTAATTGAATCACGCCTGTATTTATGCCAAAAAATGATGAATATTCACCGACTATACGCAAATGAGGTTGGAGTGTGGATGTTGGTGTTAGGCCACGCCCCTTTTGATTCAAAAAAGGCCCCGTGATCACTGGGTGTGGCCACGCCCTTTATGCTAATCAGGGACAAATATGGTCAGCCCAAAACCCCAAAAATTCACCCCAAAATCCTGCTCAGATCCTTCTAAACCATTCAGGGACACCCAAAATCCCCCAAATTCACCCCAAAATCCACTTCAGATCCCTCTAAACCCCTCAGGGACCCCCAAAATCCCCCAAATTCACCCCAAAATCCACTTCAGGTGCCCCTAAACCCCTCAGGGATCCCCAAAATCCACCAAATTCACCCCACAATCCCCCATATTCTACCTGGGACGCCCATCATCCCCTACATTTCCCCCCAAAGCCCTCAGATCGCCTCAAAACCCACTGCGTTAGCGCCACCTAGTGGCCGGGAGGTCTCAGTGCCTGCCGGGCTAGAGCCAGGCCGAGCAGGAGCTGCGCATGCGCCGCCTGCTGGGGGAGGAGTCGCCCGTCAGGCCAGGCCCCTGGGGGCGTGGCCGCGGACGCTATGCAAATGAGGCGGCCTTAGATGGGAAAAATGAGCAACTATGGAAAAGATGGCTGAAAATGGAGGAAAATGCGGTTTTTAGGGGGGAAAGAGGGGATCTGGGGGCAGTTTGGGGGGATTTGGGGAAAATTGGGGCAGTTCTGGGTCATTTTGGGGACTTTTTGGGGAAGTTTTAGGTCATTTTGGGTCTTTTGGAGGGCTTGGGGAAACACTTGATGCAAATGATGAAAATGCGATTAATTAACGCTGATGGACTCTGCTTTTCATGCAAATGAAGTTTATTACAAGGGAATGAATAAGATTTAATTGAATCACGCCTGTATTTATGCCAAAAA